>VKON01000190.1:486497-523077 GCA_009741485.1 Malurus cyaneus samueli | reverse complement strand
CGACATCTCCTGCTATCAGCCCCAGCTATCATAAACACTCCTGCTACCTAGGCCAGCACAAAGGACCCTTATCTGGGAGCAGCACAAATCCCCAGACTGAAACAACCCATCTGGAGTTGGAATAAAGTGTTCATAGAATGCACATATGTTATAAAAAAGGAGAAGCAGGGAGGGAGGAAGGGATGGACCGCTCCCCTGAGCTGCGCCACGGGAAGAACAGCATCCAACCAACCCTCTGCCTGTTTTTTCGTTCTCCTGTGGAGAGAGGCAGCCAAAGCTGCCTGAGGGATGGATTATTTATTTGTTTCCCTTTTTTCCCCCATCTGCTCACAAAAGTGCCCTTAACAGGCTGGGTGAAGATGGGAAGGGATCATTCCCTGCCTGATTTTCGGTGGTTGAGGTGAGTAAAGCTCTACTGGACAAGGAATAAATCCAGATCCTTTCCACACCTCATCCACGTGAGGCACAAACAGAGAAAAAAAGCTGGGGAGTGGCAGAAAAGCTGGACCTGAACCAAAGATTGCTCATCAACAAATCCAGAGAAAGGAAACGGCGAAAAGGGGTTTGTTTGCCTCGCTTAAATCAGCCTCTCAGCGGGATTCCAGGAAACTCGGCACTATCATTATCTTTCTCTTTGCAGAGCCCTTTTCTCCAGCACAGATTGCATTTGCTTATTTTAGTCAGACCCAAATACAGGTCTGGGAGACAGACAGGTTGTCAGAGCACTCCTGGAGAAGTTTATCACAGGCTAAGGAAAGAGGAGCCCCTGCTGAGCCTCTGACAGAGTCTCCAGAGTGAGAAAATGGAGCAGAAACTCATGGGAACAGCCACAAATTGGAGAGATGATTCAGGGACAGTGTCTCAGGAGGAACGCTGCCAAAGGGCAGATTCCATCCTGAGGAGAGGATGGGAATGAGGATTTTGGGATGAGAAGAACCGAGGGAGGAGATGAGCAGGAGGATGTCCCCGAGGAGGAAACGCTGCTCTCCTGGCCTGGCTCTGTGTGGAAGACTAGTGATTTTGTTGTTGTGATTGTAAAGGTGACAACAAATCATAGCCTGCCATACAGCCCAGGCTGCCACGGCCTGGCTGGGAAAGTGTTTTGGGGTTTATTCTGCTTCTCAGTCCAAATGTCCCTCAATTCCTTCTTTGGCCCCATTTATATCCCCATTTATATCCCTATTTACATCCAATTTATATCCCCGTTTATTCCCATTTTATATTCCCCATTATATCTCATTTTATCTCTTTTTATTCTCATTTATCCTCATTGTATATCCCCATTTTATCCCATGTTATATCCCCATTGTATGATGAAGTGCTGTGGTTGGGTGTCCCAGGTTATTTGGGTCCTGGTCCTGGCTGTGTCCCCTTCGTCAACTTCCCCAGCAGGGAAGGCCTCAGCTCTGAGAGAGCTCAGCGAGAATAAAACCAACTCTGAGTTATCAAAACTGTGCTCAGCACAAACCCAAACACAACCCCTGGGAAGGAAATTCCCTCTGCCCCACCAAAATCAGCTCAGGACCAGAGGAACCACCCCAGACAGATCAGGGCAGGGTGGGGACACTGCAGGACCTCGGTGCCTGGCAGGGGTTATTGGAGAGCTGAGCCCTTTGCTTCCAGCAGGGCTTTAAAATATAAAAAGAACAAATTTTCAACACAATTCTCAAAGGCGTTTAGGTGTGAAAATGAAACTCCTGAATCCTGCCGAGGCCAGTGGTAAAAGCACTAAAATATCTTTAATAATTCAGGTTGTTCGTGCTGTCAGCACTTTTCTCTTTTTTATTTTATTTTTTTTTTTTACAGGCTCAGCATTGCCACATCCCTAGGTCAGATTGATTTAGGAATCCAGAATGGTTTGGGTGGGGAACTTAAATCCATCCAGTGCCACCCTGCCATGGAACTTGGACATTTCCCACTGTCCCGGCTGCTCAAGCCCTGCACGTGCCTTGACATTTCAGAAATGGAACAGCACAAATCTGTTGCCAAAAGTATTTTAAACCTGCACAAATCACTTTTGTCATTTGATGGAACCTGCAAGAAAATATCCATGTTCCATAAACCACCACGACTCTCTCTCCCTGCTGACAGATTAAATCCCCACCAAATTTCGGGGCAGCAGCGTGCAGCCATTATGCTGTGTCTTTATAATTACACTCTTGATTTCACGTGTGTGCTCTTTTCAGGCTTGATCTGATCTCCTGCCCACTTCAGCACAGCAAATGTAAAGTCTAAGTTTATTACAGAGCCCTGCAGATGGAGCATTTACAGTGACAAAGGCCCTGCAGTGATTTGGGGATTGGGTCATCTGTTCCTGCTCATGTCAAGGTGCCATTTCTCCCTATTTTTAGAATTGTTGCCTTTGTACAGCAAATTGCTTAAGTGTAGAGAAAATTTGGCTCCGGGACCCATCTTCCCTTTGGGGTCAGGAATCCACACCAGAACCTGAAGCTTGAGGACGGTGGGACAACCTCAATTGCACAGAAAAAAAACAAAAAAACACCCGGAGCTGCACAGCCCTTGATGCACAGACTGAGCACAAAGGAAATTCTGCAGGTTTCTAAATTACCCACTCAGTGCTTCAGAAAGAACTCGGGGATTCAATAAATCAGTGCAGGACTCTGCTCCTACTGCTCGAAATTATTTCAATGCTTTTGGAGCTCCAAACTTCTCCCCATTTTGAAGGAAGAGATGGAGAGCAATGAATTAGGAATTTCTGAGAATATTCCAAACCATCCATCCCAGCCCTTTTTTATTCTCCACATTGTCCAGACACCTCAGCGTGGATTTGAAGCTCTTTGGCTTCAAATTGAGCAAACAGGAGCTGTAAATTCTGAGGTTGCAGCCTGTTGTAGTAGAATGGATAATATGATATAAAGTAATGAGTAAAGATTTTTTTTTAATTATTGGGTTGAGTTTTTTATTTATTTAGTAATAGTGTATATATTAAGCTTTTTGTGTAAATGGTAAATGTTTATTGTTAATTAGTAGTTTGTTTTATTTATTAGTATATGATTGGTGTGTTTATAATAGTTGTAAAAGTGGTTGTGTTTTAGTTTTGTGGGTTTTTTTGTTTTTTGGTATTTGTTTTATTTGTTTTTTAATTTTTTTTTTAAATTAGAGTTAGTTAAGGTTGTTTGCTGTGTTGTTTGAGTAATTTTTTTTGTTGTTTTGTTGTTTTTTTACTTAAATTTTTACATTCGCTTCTGTTTTTTAGTACATTTTAGGGACATAATTTTTGCTTGAAATCTAACTTTACAACTTGTGGGCTTTAATGCTGTCTTTTGGCTTCCACAGCAGCCCAAAGAATCCAGACAGACAGAGCACAATCATTACCCCGTTATTGGCAGGGAATTGAGGCACAGGAAGATGAAATGAGCAGCCCAAGGTCACCAGAGGAGCCTCCTGTAAAGGTGAGGGCTCAGCCTGGATTTCTGAAATCTCTGCCCAGTGCTCAGCCACCCGTTCAGTTGCTCTTTAAGCCACCGCTCTATTATTCGCCTGAAGGAATTATGCTCCTCCCGCAGCAGCCAGCACCGTGTAATTCCGCTTGTCTGAAAGGGAATACGAAATGGCAGTTTCACAAAAATTAACCCTCCTGCCACGCAGCCTGGCAGCCCTGTCACAACGTCTCATTTTTTTTTTTCAGCTCTTCTCCTGGGGATTTATTCCCTTCCTTATTCCAGGAATTCTGGCTGGGTTTTTTTTTTTTTCTGGGTTATCCAAAAATCTTCCTGGGTGTCCCCTGTAGGGGAGGGATGTGGTGGGTTGGAACCTCGAGTTTCTGCCCCAGATTTTGCCAGTACCAGGAGATTCCAGAGCTCCTGGAGAGCAGAGAGAGGGTGGAGAACCTCAGAAAGGTGGCCCAGATCTTTGGTGTCAGGGGAAGTGGACGTGTTAAGTTTTGGGATAAATTGGGAGAACTGGGAGGAAGGGAAGGATTCAGGGAGAGCTCAGAGCCCCTTCCAGGACCTGAACGGGCTCCAGGAGAGCTGGAGAGGGACTGGGTACAAAGGATGAGGGACAGGGGAAGGATGGAGGACTGGGAACGACAAAAGATGGAGGATTGGGGACAAGGATGGGGACGAATGGGGACAAGGATGGAGGGACAGGAAGGTACAAAAAAGGATGGAAGGGACAGGACAAGGGATGGAGGACTGGGGACAAAGATGGATGGGGACAAGGATGGAGGACGGTGGGACAAGGATGGAGGGCAGGGGACAAGGATGAGGGACAGGGGACAGAGATGGAGGGACTGGGGACAAAAATGGAGGGATTGGGGACAAGGATGGAGGGACAGGGGACAAGGATGGAGGGACTGGGGACAAGGATGGAGGGATTGGGGACAGGGAATGGCTCCCACTGGGAAAAGGGAGATTTGGGTGGGATATTGGTTAGGAATTCCTGGCTGAGGTGGTTAACACCAGCACAGGGTGCTCAGAGGAGCTGTGGCTGCCCCTGGATCCCTGGAAATGCCCAAAGCCAGGCTGGACATTGGGATTTGGAGCACCCTGGGGTGGTGGTGGAAGGTTGGGTGAAGTCCTGAAGCTCCAGCAGATTCCACGGATCCTCAGGGAAAAGCTGTGTGACATTTCTCCTCCTGCTCTTATTCCCTCGTTACTGAGCAATTTCTCATTAATGGAAAACCATTTCCAGCAGCTGCACTTCACCCCACGGTGCCTTCCCGACGCCACTACCTCAATGGTACATCTGGGGGGCGGATGTTCGCCCTAGTGGGTTTGGGACTAAAAGCCCTGGCGTGTTCTGGTGAATTCCTAATGGATTCGAGCCGGAGGGGAATTAATAGGAAGCTTTTGTTTAATTACCTGTGTTGTAGGTATTGTTTCTTCTGTCGATATAATTGATTGTAGGTGAGGGTATGTCTGTGTGTGTGGTTGTAGTATTGCATTTACGTTGCTGATTGTATGTTTAGTGGTTTAATGTGTGTTTTGTGTGTAGACGTGAAAAGGGGGTATCTCGGAGACGTGAATTTGTGTTTGCCCGGGAACAGCGGGAGAGGTCCCAGCGGGGAGAGGCAATGTACAGTGTCATGTGCTCAACTGAGTGTCTTGACTGCAGCACAAACAGTGCCTGGCAGCTGGGCTTGTTTTTGGCAGTTGTGGCGTCTGGCGTGTCACAGAGGGGACAGGGAAGGAAGGGAGATGCGGACTAGGGTACAGCGGTTGATGAGCTGGTGGACAGGAGTAAGGCAGGTGACGTGGGCGACATGGCGACTTAGTGACAGGGACAGGGCGGTAGAATGGGACAGGCGACGAGGGGGGATGCCGCGAAGTGCCTAGATGAGGATTGTTTGACTGTAGGCGTTGCGTGATAGGGATTAGGGATAGGTAGGCGAATATTTCAGGAATTGGATATTTCGGGAGGATAGGGAAAGGCAAGCGATGGTGACAGGGATGGGAAGGGAAGGAGATAGGGATAGGAGATAGGGAGATAGGGATAGGATAGGATGAGATTCAGGAAGATAAGAGACAGGGATACGCCAATATATCTTCACCGGGAATTGCGAAATTTCTCGGCGACATGGACTAGGGCCACTCATCAACTCTGACGCCGCCGACGGGAGCCTCGAGACGAAGATTAGAACGGACGCAGACGTACAAAACAACCCAAGGAAAGGAGTAGGACGCCAAAATACAACACTGAAAACAACGACACGGCGCAGCATGGGACAGGGACAGGGATGGGTAGGGGACAGTTGGGCCCAGGGGATGCAATTGATCAGGGACAGGGACAGGGATTGCCGGACAGGAGATAGGGGATGAGGATAGGGGCGATTAGGTCAGATTGGAAGTAGATAGCGGATAGGGATATTCTCAGGGATTGGAAAACCAATATTACTCAGGGATGGCCGATGAGGACAGGAACCAGACAGGGACAGGGATGCGGACAAAATAGGTGACACGACTATTGGACAGGGATGGAGAGGACACGGAATGGACAGGGACGGCACGGGGACAGCGGATGGGGACATTGGACGGACAGGGACGAGGGACAGAACGGGGAAGGAAACAGGGAAGGGACAGGGATAGCGGGACAGGGACAGCGGACAGGGAAGGACAGGGACAGGGGAAGGCCCGAAGGGATGGGCAGGGACAGGACAGGGACGCGTACTAGGGTTACGGGACAGAGACAGGACAGTGGATCGGGGACAGGGCAGAGGACAGGACAAGCGGAAGGGACAAGGGCAGGCACAGCGACAGGACGGGAATGGGACAGGGACAGGGCGAGAAGGACGGGATGGCCGGACGGACATGGACAGCAGGACAAGCAGACAGGATAGGCGAACAGGCAGACAGAGACAGGACAGGGATGGGGAAGGCCGACAGCGACGGACAGGCGATGGGACAGGCCGACGGGACCAGAGACAGACAGGGACTGTACAGGACAGGGACAGAGACAGGACAGGGATGGCGACCAGGGACAGGGCAGGACAGCGACGGGATGGGGACAGGACAGGGACAGAGACGCAGAACGGATATGGACAGGAAGCCGACAGCGATCAGGGATAGCGGACAGCCGGACAGAGAAGGACCGCAGGGATGGCGGACAGCGGACGAGGACAGGCGACAGGGATAGGGACAGGGAACAGAGACAGAAAATACAGGTGATATGCGCGCGACAGGGACAGGCACCGACAGGAAACAGGGACAGGACTTTAGGAACAGCTGACAGGGACAGGGACAGCGAACAGGAACAGGACAGGGACAAGCCGGCCAGGGCACTGCCGGCGGTGGCATTCACAGCCCACAACCATGAGTTGTTCTCAGTTTCCAAGCACAACTTCTTCTGGGTGAACACACGGTATCATTTGCCTGCAAGAAATTTTGTAGCCCTCCACACCCCTGGGACGGGACATTCAGGTTTGCAGAGCACACAGAGGAGCCTCTGAGGGAGCTGGGAAGGGGCTCAGCCTGGAGAAAAAGGGGCGATTTTGTGGCTCTGCAGAGTTTCTGACAGGAGGGGACAGCCAAGAGGGGTCAGGATCTGCTCCAAGGGGACAACGGGACAAGGGGGAATGGCCTCAAGCTGTGCCAGGGTGGGGGCAGTTTGGACATCAGGAAAATGTCACCATGGAAAGGACTGTCCAGCCCAGAGCAGGGGTGGAGCCCCATCCCTGGAGGGATTTCAAATTCCTGGGGATTTTGGGGACACGGTCAGCGGTGGCCTGGGGTGTGCTGGGGGCGAGGTTGGACTCGATGATCCTGGAGGGCTTTTCCAAGCTCAAGGATTCCCTGATTCTTCCCGTCCTGACGTGCAGGGAGCTGCCCTTGAACAGCACCAACACCTCTGCCCCTTTTCTTTTCAAACACAAAGCCGCTGTGTCACAGAATTCCAGCAAGTTTGGGGTTGAAGGGACCTTAAATCCCTTTGGGGGACACTTTCCACCATCCCAGGGTGCTCCAAACCCCGTCCAGCCTGGCCTTGGACATTTCCAGGGATCGCCACAGTTTCTCTGGGGGAATTTTGCCATCAGCTGCTGTTCCCGGTGACTTTCAGCAGCTGCTGAAGTGAAAATTGGGCTCCCGCTGCCTCTTATGCAAAAGCAGTTTCTTAGCAACAAAAGTGAGATTCCGTGTGAAGGCAACAGGCATCGGTGGGATAATCCACCGTAATTCCAGACAAGACCTCGAAACGGGTGGATGGGCTGAATAATAATCATGACAGACAGAATAATAATGATGGAAATAATGAGACGAAGTTTATTTCCCCGGGTGGGAGAAACCCAGCTATAAATAAAATACAATGGGAGAAACCCTGTGCCTGTTCTCTGTGTAAAGAGACACTTAAACTCAATTTGTGCCCTAAAAATAGGCTCTGATGAGTAAAGCTTTGCTCATCTAAGCTGAGCTATTTATTGCTTGAGTGTTTTCCCTCACTCCAGGTATTGTCATTCAGGGATGGAGCGAGTTGGACATAATGTTCTCTGGAGGAAATTGGAGGGAATAAATCTGTGTTCGCTGGCGAGGACGAGGTTTTGCCACCTTCAAGGCAGGAAATTCGTACTTTTAAAACGCACGATCAGACCTGTGCAGAGCTGTGGGCTGGGCTGCGTGATCTCTGTGGGCTCGTTACAGCTCAGGACGTTATGATTCCGAAAATTCTGCAATTAAACCATGTCAAATTAATGCTGTGTGCCCGCTGTGTTTTGAAGTTGAACTATAATAAGGAATTTAAGAGAAAAAAAACAAAAAAACCCGGTACCAAACGAGCACACGGTAAGGATCACAGACACACCTGGACAGCGCCCGGTCCGCGCGGGGCACATTGGGAAATGTAGTCCCGGCGCTGCCGAGGCCCCGTTAGCGGCGCTACGGGAGGGGGGGGCAAGGACTACACTCCCCAGCATGCCTCGCGCGGGCAGCCTGCGCGTCCTTCTCGCCACTCCTCCACCCGCGCTGCCTTCTGGGAAACAGAGTGCGCGGGGCGCGGCGCCAAGTGAGAAGAACCCGGCGCGGAACTACGCTCCCCATCATCCCCCGCGCGTCCCGCTCCGCCCCGCGCGGCGCCATTTTGTTCCGCGGCGCAGCCTGAGATGGCGGTCGGGCCGGGCGGTGAAGGTCCGCGCGCTGAGGGCAGGGGGTCCGGTCCGCCGCCCCTCGCCGCTCGCGCGCTCTGGGGCCGCGCCGCCGCCGCCGGTCCATGGCCTGGAGGCGGCCGCTGGCGCCATGGACCTGCGCACGGCCGTGTACAACGCGGCCCGCGACGGGAAGCTGAAGCTGCTGCAGAAGCTGCTGGGCAGCGCAGCCGGGAGGAGCTGGAGCGCTGACGGCGGGCCCGGCGCGGCGGCGGCCCGGGCCGGCAGCCCCCGCTGCTGATCGCGGCCCGCCACGGGCACCTGGAGGTGGTGGAGTACCTGCTGGATCACTGCGGGGCCCGAGTGGAGGAGGGCGGCTCCGTCAGCTTCGACGGCGAGACCATCGAGGGGGCCCCGCCGCTGTGGGCGGCCTCGGCCGCGGGACACCTGGGCGTGGTGCGGAGCCTGCTGGACCACGGCGCCTCGGTGAACCAGACCACGCTGACCAACTCCACCCCGCTGCGGGCCGCCTGCTTCGACGGACACCTGGAGATCGTGCGGTACCTGGTGGGCGAGCGCGGGGCCGACCTGGAGGTGGCCAACCGGCACGGCCACACGTGCTTGATGATTTCCTGCTACAAAGGGCACCGGGAGATCGCCCGGTACCTGCTGGAGAAAGGCGCCGATGTCAACCGGCGCAGCGTGAAGGGAAACACGGCCCTGCACGATTGTGCCGAGTCGGGCAGCCTGGAGATCCTGCAGCTCCTGCTCCGCTCCAAGGCCCGCATGGAGAAGGATGGCTATGGGATGACCCCTCTGCTCGCTGCCAGTGTCACCGGCCACACCAACATCGTGGAGTACCTCATCCAAGGAGGGCTGCAGCAGGATGAGGCTGCGGGGAGCCAGAGCGGGACCTGTGCCTCGGGTGGGAGCCATCTGAGGGGCTGCAGTGAAGAGGGCTGCGAGGGTTGTGGTGCCTCGGCTTCCGGCCAGGACGAGGTCCCCAATGTGTTCTGCACTCGAGAGGCGGCTGTGGAAGCGCTGGAGCTGCTGGGTGCCACGTTCGTGGACAAGAAACGAGACCTGTTGGGAGCCCACAAGTACTGGCGGAGGGCGATGGAGCTGCGCTGCGAGGGCGGCAAGTACCTGCCCAAGCCCGAGCCCCGGCAGCTGGTGCTGGCCTACGACTATTCGAGGGAGGTGAGCTCTCTGGAGGAGCTGGAAGCCCTGATCACGGACCCCGACGAGATGCGCATGCAGGCGCTGCTGATCCGGGAGCGCATCCTGGGCCCTTCCCACCCCGACACTTCCTACTACATCCGTTACCGCGGCGCCGTCTACGCCGACTCGGGCAACTTTGAGCGCTGCATTAACCTGTGGAAGTACGCCCTGGACATGCAGCAAGGCAACCTGGAGCCCCTCAGCCCCATGACTGCCAGCAGTTTCCTTTCCTTTGCCGAGCTTTACTCCTACGTGCTCCAGGACCGCTCAAAAGGCACTTTAGCCACTCACCTGGGCTTCTCCGACCTCATCGGGGTGCTGAGCAAAGGGGTCCGGGAGGTGGAGAGGGCCCTGGTGCACGGCAAGGACCCCGTGGCCGACTCGGCGCAGTTCACCAAGACCTTGGCCATCATCCTGCACTTGGTTTTCCTGCTGGAGAAAGTGGAATGCACCCCGGAGCAGGAGCACCAGAAACGCCAGACCATCTACCGCCTGCTCAAGTGCAGCCCCCGCGCCAAGAACGGCTTCACCCTGCTGCACATGGCCGTGGACAAAGACACCACCACGGTGGGGCGTTACCCCGTGGGCAAATTCCCCTCGCTGCACGTGGTGAACTTGCTGCTGGAGTGCGGGGCAGACCCGGACAGCAGAGATTATGACAACAACACCCCCCTGCACGTGGCTGCCCGAAACAACTGCCCTCTGATCATGAGCGCCCTGATGGAGGCTGGGGCACACATGGACGCCACCAACGCCTTCAAGCAGACAGCCTACGAGCTGCTGGATGAGAAGCTGCTCACCAAGAGCACCATGCAGCCCTTCAACTACATCACCCTCCAGTGCCTTGCTGCTCGCGCCCTGGACAAGCACAAGATTCCCTACAAGGGATTCATCCCCGAGGAGCTGGAAGCTTTCATTGAGCTGCACTAGGGCGTGAGAGCTGATGGTCCCCAGCCTGTCCCCAGCCTGTCCCACCCCGCCGAGGTTGTGCAGCTGGAGGGCTCGGGCTGGCTGTGCCAAGGTGCCGAGAGCTGTCGCTGTGCTGAGCTTTGTCCCCATCTGTCACCACCCAGCTGGCGTGTCGGGGCAGGGGAGGAGGAGGCTCCAGAGCTCGTGGCTGTGCCTCATTGTCACCTCCAGGTACCAGCTCTCTCCAGTGTCCACAGAAGGCCACGGCCCCTGTCCTTTCCTATGCCACCGTCTTGTCCTGAGAAGGAAGGAAACGGAGATTCCCTGGGACCTGCTGCCTCTCCCGTTAGTGCTGGATTAACTCAGTGTTCAGCTTTTGGAGCAGCTACACATCCCCCACGTGCTCTGGCCCTTCCCACCCCACACACCCGACAGATAGAAAGCAAGTGAGGAATAAAATACCCTCCAGCTAATCCTTTCCCCTCCCTCCCATCAGGTTTGGGACAGCCCATGCCCAACAGCCGAGGGGCTCATGCTCTGCCCGGGGATGGCACAGGGCTGGGTGTGCTGAGCTTGGGGTTTGTCTCTCTTGGTTGGCCAAGTAGCAAATGGTGTTAAAGGCCTGAGATTTCCATGATTGTGCATAAAGCTGGGATGTCTTTTCTCTCGTAGAGCCAGGCCCTATCTATGCTGCAAGACTTCTCCAATCCTGTAAGATAGAGGAAGGTCAGTTCTGGTTATACAGTTTCATCCATAGATGTTGTAGTTTATGAATGGGGAGGAAAATCTACTTTAAGAACAAAATCCTAACGTGGTGTTGAGGCCCTTGGCTTGTCCATTCCACTCCCATTTGCTCCATTCCTAGCATGGAAGTGCTTTAGCTCCACAGGTCAGCAGGGATTGAGCTGGAAGGTGAATGTGGACAGCTTTGGAGCCAAAACAGCACATTTGGAACTCTTTTTGAGGTTGAGCTTTTGCAAGCCCTGTAGGCCAGGAGGTACCTGGAGCATGGAGGTGCTCAGAGGGGATTATGAAAGCAAGTGAGTGTTTGTGGTGGGTTTGCACCAGGGTGGGCTGAAGGAAGAAGCAAGAAATGAAGTTTTAAGTTGCCTCCTTGTTCTTCTGAGGTTTTAGTGTCACCTCCTTGGGCTTTGTTACTGCCCCATTCTGAAGCCTCATACAGTGGGTTCTTAGCAGCTGGTTTGGGCTTTTGAGTCTTCTTTTTTTTTATTTTATTTTTTTTTTTTTGTAACTTCACTGAGGATGGTGCTACTTCCAAGGTGGAATTTGAAATCTCACCTGGCTGCTGTTTGGGCAAGCTCCCTCCTTCGATGAGGATCTGCACACACCTTATTTTTAACTCTGTAGTCTGAGGGCAGGTTTTTGCCTCTGTGAGCAGCACCCTCCGTGGTGGAAAACAAAAATTTCCAGCAGTTTATCTTCATGCAGGGGGTGCTGGGCAGCCTGTGGCTCATTCCCTGACCCTGAGCAGGGTGGGAAGCAGAGCTGAGGGGAAGCAGCTGCCTCAGAGCTCTGGGAAAGGTCCCACCTGGGAGAGCAAACCCCTGGCCCCACCCTCGCTCTCTGTGCTACTGAAGCTTCTCTTCTTGTATTTATCAGCCTCAATAACCAACGCTCTCTGCCCCTTCAAGGTATTGTAGATCTGCCAGTACATTTTGCAGTGTTAACTATAACATTTATTTATAAAGCGAGGAGGTTTAACTTGAATTGAGCTGTAAAGTGCAGAGTTAGTTTAGCTGCCTTCTATTTTTTTTTTTTTTCCTTTTGGCTGAAACCTGAACTAAACTGCAGGAATGGGATTTGTTCCTTTGTGAGCTGATGAGCGCTCTTAACTTTAAATAATAAAACAAAAAATGGCTGCTAGAATGCAAGTGCCTTGGACTTCTTCCTGATAAGATTCTGTTTTCAGGGATGAAATACTGTGGGTATGGAACTACGAGGTGTTTGTATGAAAATTCTGAAAGGATCTGGGTTGAGTTGGGTGTCACCTGCCTTACACACCTGAAACAGTGGGCACAGCAAGCACAAAGAGGGGCATGGTGTTTGCTGACCCCAAATCCATCAGGGAGGGTACAAAAAGAGGAATTAATGGTACTGGAGTTATTTCCACACAGGCATCTGGGCTCCCAAAAATGCTTGGTCTTTTCCACGGAGAGTGAATGGGGAAAATATTTGAATATTTGTCCTGTTGTTAATTGCTCCATCTTTAATTATTGATAAACATTGGGACCTTTGTGCTGAAAATGCCACATGAGCAGTGTCTGTAGAGCCTGGGGATGTGCTTCTCCCATCCAGTGCAATTCCACCTGGCAGGAGAGAGGTGGGAATGGAGTTACTCCGTGCAAAATCAACTCTGGAGCTGGGATCCTGTGGTCAGGGAGCTGGGGGATCCTGTCAGGTCCAGCAGCCCCATGGAGGGGGATATAGGATAGTCTATGTGATGGAAAAGGCTTCAGTTTTTAATTCTTTTTAACACATAAATAATCTGTAATTACATAGAGGGCCTAGCAATTAAATGTTGATAGTAATTACAGGGTGGGAGAAATCACTGCATGATTTAGGGGTAATTACATTGAACAGGCATGATTTACTGTAGGTCTGGGCCAGCTCCATGTGGGGAAAACATGGAGTTGTGGGAAGCAGGGCAATGTCTCAGTGATTATTTTGTTAATTATCTTGGACAGAGAGGAGTTTTTTCTCCACTGGGGTGGCTGCAGAGCCTCCTGTTCCCCAGGCACAGCTTTCCCTCCCCTTTGTGGGATCCAAACACGCTCGATGTGGCTGTGTCGAGGTTATTTACAAGCTGGAGCAGCTTCCAGTTGACTAATATTGCAGGATGTTTATTTATAGCAGGAAAGGAGCTGGGAAAGGAGGGATGTGTGTCCTGTCCCCTCCCTGCACCAGCTGCAGGGGACAGGAATTGCAGTAACACAACACCTCTTCATCAATGGTGCTGTGGAGGAGAGAAACCAGGAAAATCAAAGGAATTCGAGCACTTGGAGGATTCCAGCAGGCTCTGGAAAGAGTGGATGAGATAAGCCATTATCACTGGGTCCTGCAGAGTTGAAATCCAAACTCTTGGAGAGCTGGAAGCCAAGAGTTGGGGGCAGCTCTGAATCTCCTCCAAGGATTTATTCATGTGTGTCTCATATAGGGGTGGTTGTGGGGCTGGGATGGCTCCTGGATAAACACTACAGTCTGGAATTGGGCCCTGAGAGAGCCTGGGCTCACATCCCCCTGGATCCTCCTGGGACAGAAATTGGGAACCTGCTGGGAATCCATGGAGTGACACAAGCACACCCAATCCTACAGAAATACCAGAGTGGGGTCCCTGCCCTGTACTGATCACTCCATTCTGCTTTTGGCCGGCTCTGGGCTCTGCTCCGGGAGAGAACGGCCCCATTTGCAGCTTCTGGGTGGCTTTGGGGTGACCTCTGCTGACGATCAGGAAAATGGCTGTGCCTGGAGCGTGGCAGGAGGAGCAAGGGCTCAGGGGCTTTGCTCCAGGTGCCCTCCTGGTGTTAAAGCTCACCCAGCTCCCGCAGAATTTTCCCTCCCACTCCCCATTCCTGGCTTTCTCCACCCTTCTGCACTACTCTACTCAATGCTTTTGGGTTTTCATCTTACTTTTTCCTCAAAGGCAGCTTCCCAAAGCATTCCCTGCAGATTGTCTCTCAAATCATTTGGTCAGTGCCATCTGCCAACCCCCTCCACTCAACAGTTTTCAATATATCCCTGACTGCCCCTTTTCTAATTCTGCAGGAAAGAACATGGGGAACACAAATAAACGAATTAAAATTTATTTATAAAATCTTCAAGTAGTCCCTGACAATCGGGAAAATAATTGTCTCAGTTACTTGAAAATAAGCACAAGGAAAAACAGTTCCAGGAGATCACAGTGTCTTTTGTCCAGCAAAAAATGAAGAATTTTCTTCCTTTCTTTGCCAAGGAAATGGCACTCTTGATGCACAGAGAAATAATAGTCCCAGTCCCAGTACAATCACTCTACTCCAGGATTTGAAATGAATTTTCTCTCTGCCCTTGGCTGCTCCAGGTCAGGCATTGTGCCTGGTTTGCTCCTCGCTGTCCCGTGGCCCAGCTGGGGCAGTTCCCACCCTCATGGTGTTGTGGTTCCCGATCTGAACCATGCGGGCATGTTGGATGATGAGGGGTGGGATCCCTCCCGAGCCTGGCACGATGTTGTAATGTCCTGGTGGGAGCTGAGCTTGGGAAGGAGGGGGATCCCTCTGAGCAGGGTCTTTTGGGGCAGGGGGACACCAGTGTTGGGGTGATGGCTGCGGTGGCCATGGTGGAGGCACCTGGGGAGGGCAGCCCAGGCTCAGGGCAGCCAAATCCTGCTGGGCTCGGTACCGTTCCCAACTCTGGAGCTTGCTCCTCTGCATCTGGTCCCACAGGGCTTTCTTCTCCTTGATTCTCTTGGGGTTAAAAGTCTTGTGCACCATCCTGGAGAAGAGAGGAGAGCTCTCGTTCAGGATCACCAGCCCGCTGAGCATGGTGGGGATCTGGCTGCGCTCCAGGGCGTTGGCCTTGGGTAAAAATGGGATGACTGAGTGCTGCTTGGAGGGGTCCAGGATGGACTGCATCAGGGCAGTGTCTGTCTGGAACAAACACAGGTTGCACGGGAAGTTCTTGGTCAGCAGGAGGATCATGAAGGCAGAGTTTTCCATGGCTTCCTGGAAGCAAAACATGTGGCTGCGGCCGGCGATGAAGAAATCCTCGCTGAGTGTGGCACCGTTGGACACCCCCATGTTCTCCAGGAGGTTTCTGACCTCATGGGCCACCATCTCATCTTCAGTGGCGTGCAGGACAACAAACGTGAAGAACTTGGCACCATCTGGCTCCGAAGGATCCATGGGTGGGAGAGAAGGAGGAGGCCAGGCTGGAGAGGGGGATGAATGCAGGGGAGGGGGATACAATAGGTTGGAATGAGATTCCTGAAGAGGGGGAAGAGTTGAGGAGAAGGAATAGCTGGGAGGAGGAAGAGAACAGGTTGAAACAGAAGCAGGTGCAGAGTTACAAGGAATGCCTGCTGGATTGTAGGAATCCTCTATGGACACATGGGCAGGAGCAGTGTCCACCACAGCGCTTGGGTCAGGGACACCAGCAGAGAATTGCTGTTCATTTTGCTTTTCATCCTGCTTTTTTCCTGTGTTTTCTCTTGGTGCAGGAGGCTCTGTCACTGTGCTGGACATGTCACTGCTTTGGCCATGCTCCGAGGGCAGTGGCATCTCAGGAATGGGGATTCTGGGGTGACAGGGACTGACCTGCAGAGCTTCCTGTGGCTGGGGCACCTGGCTGGCTGTGTCCTGCCCCGGGGCAGAGCTGGGTGTGCTGACCCAGCTGGATTCCTGTGGGTCTTGGCTCAATCTGTCCCCATTGGGGTGGGGGACACATTCGGGGACAGAAGGCTGAGTGTGAAAAGCAAGTGTTGGTGATGCACTGATCTCCAAACAGCTGGACAGGGAGGAATTCCCCACAGAGCGCAAGGTCCGTGGGCATGAAAATTCTGAGCTGCCTCCGATCTGCACTGGAGAACTCCTCACCACACAGTTGGAGCCTGCTGGGCAGGGAAATCCTGCGTCCTCGTTGGATCTCAGCATCATCCCAAACCCATCCCCTGATCCCATGCTGGCAGCAGAGCCCTGCTTGCCCTGATCCTCAGCTGGGATGTTGTTGAGTGTCCCCTGCTGAATGTCCTTGCTGGCATGGCACGCTTTGGTGGCAGCCTGGCAGGCTGTGTCCCTGGCCTCAGCACTGCACAGCTTTTCCTGTGCCAACACTCCATACACCTGAGCCAGCAGTGCCACGGCACCCGGATCCAGCTGGGGAGGCTGCAAACCCTCCCCTTCTCCCTGCACTCCTGCAGTGCCCAGTTTGATCTGCTGGACGTACTGGGCTGCCTGGTTATCCCTCAAAGCATCCAAACAAATCCTTGCATCCGTCTCTTGCCCCAGAGTGAGCAGGACCATGGCTTGCAGTAATTTGCTGCAGGGCCCGGGTATCAAATGCTTCAGTTTGAGTTTGAGGCTTAGCAGTTTCTCTGTCGGGGTTTGAGATAGAAGGTTGAACACATCCTCAAAGCTGGGCTGGAGCTCAGAGCTCTGTGCCATCTCAGCAGCTGCTGGCCTGAGCTGTGGACTGAAGCAGGGATGGGAAAAGCATCTTTTGGTAAAGGTTTGTTTCCTTGTGGGGCTCTGGGGTGCCCTGGCTGCGCTCCTCGTGCCGCACAAACCCTTTGATGCTCAGAGGCTCTTCTTGGAACCGGGATCTCTCTGTGCTGTGAATCTGTGAGGAGAAGAGGACAGCGTTCAAAGGAGCTGGGGGATGCTCCTGGAGCTCCCAGGATCTCCCTCACCCCTCCCAGTTTTTGCATCTGTTCCATGCCAGCAGCTGTGCCAGCGCTCTCCGTGCGTTATTCCGACTCGGTGATTAAGCAAAGAGCACATTCTTTGCATTCATTTCGCATTAATTACAACTGGTTTAAAATAATTGAGGAAATAATGATGTATTTAGGTAAATCCAAGTGTCTCATCCAGGCAGCTGTTTCCAGCAGGCTCCTTGCAATGGCAATCGAGGAACAAAAACAGGCTTGGAGCAAACCCTTTCCAGCTGATAACCTGTGTTATCAGGGAAGGTTCAAAGGGAGGCCTGTCTTACCAATATCCCATCCAACCCTGCACTCTGGCCATTCCCTGTGTCCTGCCCCACCATCCTTTGTCCCCAGTCCCTCTCCTGGAGCCTCTTCAGGCTCTGGAAGGGGCTCTGAGCTCTCCCTGGAGCCTTCTCCAGGTGAGCACCCCCAGCTCTCCCAGCCTGGCTCCAGAGCAGAGGGGCTCTGGCACTTGGAGCAGCTCCGGGGCCTCCTCTGGACTCACTCCGTTGGTTGAGAGACTTTATATCCCCATCCACAGCTGATCCCTAAGCTCTGCACTCACCCAAGGCCTCGGATGGGATTTTAAACAAACAGCAGAGATGTCTGGAGGGGACACTGCTCCAGCGCTGCCTGAGCCTGCCGCAGGAACTTTCCCTATTTAAAGGCAAAGGCGCCGAAATAACCCCCATCTGGGGAAAGTTTCTAACTTCAGTTTTCTGTTTTCCTGTCTCATGAAAATCCTCCAATTGCCCAACTGCCCTCCCTGCCCTGCCCAGGCCGGGCCAGTCCTGCCCTGTGTCCCCCAAAGAGCACGGCGCTGACACACGAGGAAGTTGAACCGGGAGCCGGGGCGGGGGCAGCGCTCGGGGCCGTGGTGCCGGGGAAAGGACGGGATCAGCGGGGAAGGGAAGAGATCAGCCAGGAAAGGAAGGGATCAGCGGGGAAGGGACGGGATGAACCGAGAAGGGAAGGGATCGGCGTACCTGCGGCTGGTGCCGTGCCCGGAGCAGGCGGAAGCGGTGCAGGGCGATGGGGATGGCCGGGATGGGGCGGGACGGGGGCGGTACAGCCGGGCTGGGGAGCGGCCGGGACCGGCATGGCACGGCCCGAGTTCGGCCGGGACCGGCATGGCACGGCCCGAGTCAGCCAGGACCGGGTGGCACGGCCCGAGCTCAGCCGGACCGGGGTGGCACGGCCCGAGCTCGCCGGGACCGGCGTGGCACGGCCCGAGCTCGCCGGACCGGCGTGGCACGGCCCGAGCTCGGCCGGGACCGCGTGGCACGGCCCGAGTTCGGCCGGGACCGGCATGGCACGGCCCGAGTTCAGCCGGGACCGGGATGGCACGGCCCGAGTTCAGCCAGGACCGGGATAGCACGGCCCGAGCTCGGCCAGGACCGGGATAGTTCAGCCCCAGCTCGGCCAGGACCGGGATAGTTCAGCCCCAGCTCGGCCAGGACCGGCATGGCACGGCCCGAGCTCAGCCAGGACCGGCATGGCACGGCCCGAGCTCAGCCAGGACCGGGGTGGCACGGCCCGAGCTCAGCCAGGACCGGGGTGGCACGGCCCGAGTTCAGCCGGGACCAGGATGGCACGGCCCAAGCTCGGGAACAGCAGCAGGAGGGTCCTGTCCCAGGTGAGCCGCCCCAAAGGTGACACAAAGCACTGGGGACAGGCTGGGCAGGGACCAAGCTTCCCCTGCGGGCAGTGCCGCTGGGGATGAGCAATGGAAACGAAAGGATCATGGGGTAACAGAGGGAGCCAGGGTGAGGAGCAAGAGTGGGATTCGGACAGATGGACTTGGGGCTCAGGAGTACAGGCAGAAGGCAGGGGAACAAAATAATTAAGGTATTTTTCTGCTTAGGAAAGCGTGGGACCTGCTAAACACGCTTTGTTTTTCCCCTTCAGCCAGAGCAGCGAACAGACAAGCTGGGCCAGGGAAGAGATGGGGTAAAAGCAAGGCTTCATCCCAGCTCAGGTAAGAGGAGAACACAGCTCTGCAGCTTTAGGTACACACAAACCACACCGCTTTGAGGGTCACGCTTTATTCCAAGGTCTGCTCAGCAGCCCTGGCACAAGGACAATGCCAGGACACAAATTAACAAAATAAGTTACATTAGAAAGTACCACAATGTAGTATTTGCTGGGAAAGAACCAGCACCTGGATTAAAATCCTGCCTATTTGAGTAATGGGATATCCTAATCCCATAGCAGAGGAACTCCTGGGAAAAAAACTGCCTCGTTTGATGGGTATGAAGTGTTTCACAGGTAGAGTTACAGAGAGGTGATCCCTGAAGTCATTCACAGAACTAGCAAAGCTCATTAAAGAAACCCCAGCCTGCCAAGTGTTTCTCCATGAAGGAAGAAGTGTTTGGTTGATCCATGAAGAGAAATCTCTTCTTGGGAAGCAGCTCCTTGCCCCCAGATGTGCTGCAGGGCCTAGCCTTCCTGGAAGCACAACAGCCACAAAGGAATTTGTATCTGGAACTTGGATTTTTAAACCTGGAGAAGGTGGAAGATGATAAGCACTGCATCTTCTCAAGATTTCCACAGCTTGGGCAAATTAAAAACAAATCCAGCATTAAAAAAATCAGTTGAGATCACTTCTTCTCTCCCACAACTTGTCTCAGCAAGAATTAGCCACTCACAGCTACAGCTGGGCTCAGTTAAAAAGCTGAAGTGCAGGTCCCCATCTCCCAGCACAGCAGTGTGATTCAAAAACAGTAAATCAAGATTCAGAATCTCCCTACCTTGGTTATCAAACCTCCTTACAACCACATCTGACCATAAACTCAGAGAGCAGAGGCACTCGTGGCACAAATGGGCACACAATTAAAAGATCCAGTGCTGTTCTAGCCAAGGAGCCTTGGCCAAAAGAGCTGGGATTTACCAGAGATCTTCCTCTGGTGCACTGGTTTTTGCCTTCTTTACAGCCAGGGCCACCTCTGTATCCCTCCCTGCCTTCTCCTCCAGGTTCCCTTCCTTCTCCAGGTTCCCTGCTATCTCCTCTGGCCTCCCTGTCTTTTCCTTCACCTTCCCTGCCTTCTCCAAGTTCCCTGTCTTCTCCTCCAGCTTCCCTTCCATCTCCTCCACCTTCCCTTCCATCTCCTCTGGCCTCCCTTCTGTCTCCTCCAGGCTCTCTGCCTTCTCTGGCTTCCCTTCTGTCTCCTCCAGGTTCCCTTTCATGTTCTCCAGCTCCTCTAGCACTTCATACCATTTGTCTGAGAGCCTGTTGGTGCCCTTTGGCTCTTCAGGTGCCTTTGTCACCTCCTCTGACAGTAGAGCCGTTTCCTTGGGTAATTTTCTATCAGTCCTCACATCTTTCTTCGTGTGCTTTCTGCTGTCCTGTGCCACCTTGGCTATGGCCCTGAAGGGCCCCACAATCCAGTTCAGAGGGGTGTTGTGAGTGACATACTCAAAGAGAACATCGAGGGACCTCCGGGCTTCTGCCACACGGTCCCGACTCCTGGCCAGAGTGGTTCCTGAGAGGTCCTGGAAGGACACAGCCGTGGAAAAAGAGCCGTGGAGCTTGTGGATGTGCCGAGTGGCCCGAGCCACAGCTTGCTGGATGTTGCTGGGGAGGCCGTGGATGCTGAGTTTGAGGTTCTCGTAGACGGGCTGGAGCTGCTGGGTGATGATGCGCAGCATGGCCAGAGTGCGCGACTCCACCTGCCGGGAGAGACACAGCTCAGTTACGGGCTCAGGGCTGGGCTCAGCCACGTGGGGCCAGTCAGACACCCCTTCTGGGCTACCTCGGGCTGCCTGGCCGTTCTGACTTGGTTTCCTTTGGGCTGGGTCAGGCTCCAGTCCACCCACAGCTGATGGAGCTTCTCCTGCCCCTCCAGCAGCTTCTGACCAACCTCCTGTTTGACAGCTTCAATCTGATGGGGAAAAATGAGAGGAAAGGTTGTATTTCAAGCACACATGGAGTGCTTCCCTGCCCAGGGAAGGATCCAAGGTGAGATGGAGCTGGTGTGGGATGAAGGGAGAGCTTCCAGTTGGATAGCAGGGCAGGGAAGGCTACAGACAAGAAGAAGAAAGGCAAAAGCGCGTTGGTACCAGTTTTATTGCCAGCTGCAGTCGTGAGAGGGTGTCCTGGGTGCGGTGCCTGATGCTTTGCAGCTTGGCCAGTGAGTGCTGGTAGGCTCTGTGCCGGACCCTGCCTGACAGCGAGCCCAGGCGCACAAAATAACTCTGCTGCTGCTTCTGCTCCTCCACGGAGGCCACGCCAAACCCCTGCGCCGTGGCGGCCAGTTTACCTGGAGGAAACAAGAACAGAGCTCCAGTGCCCGCTGGGAGGGGTGGAAGAGGTGGTATCACCCAGTGGAAAACACGAAGGATGAAGCTTGCCGTGGGAGCAGGAGGTTTGTGGTTGTTTAGGTGTTAAAGGCAGGTTGGTGCCTGCTGAATTTTCAGATGAGCAGACTCGATGGAGAGGTTGAAGCATGAACCCACGGGTTTTATTTACCTTGAGGCTGATGGGCAGGGAGCAGCACTGTGTCCCATACTCCCACACCACGTGGCAATTTGGTGTTGACAGCCAGACTTGGTGACAAATTCAGAGCTACCTGTGTGCTTCAAAAGCTGGGTCTTGCTCTGTCAGGTGCTCTCTACTCATGCAGGAAAGCATCTACAGGTGCCAGGTACGTATTTCCTTACCTAGCTCCTCCTCGGTCATCGGCAGGTAATGATCCACCAGATCCTCTGACATTCCCAGGACAGATTCCACACCTCCAGCCACTGCCTGGCTCACTGCCTTGGCTTTGCTGATGCTGTTGGTCACCACCGAGTTGGTCATTTCCACGCCATCCTGGAGAGCCTCCCTGCCCTGCTCCAGGGCTGTGTTGATCTTGCTGGTGATGGTGCCGTAGGCAGCATCCAGAGCTGTGCTGACCGTAGAGGTGACCACGGATTTGGTCTTCTCAACACTGTCCTGAACAGCCCCTTTGGTCAGGTCCACTGCTTCGGTCACCTTGGTGGCCACCAGCTCCTTGGCCCCCTGGGCAGCTCCCACAGCTGCAGTGATGGTGGAGGCCACAGCAGACTTGGTCCTGTCCACGCTGTCCTCCACCATGTGCTTGGTGACATCCACAGCCTCTGTCACCTTGCTGGTCACCAGCTCCTTGGCCCCTTGAGCAGCCTCCACGGCGTTGACAATCGTGGAAGCCACTGCAGATTTGGTCAGGTCAACACTGTCTTCTACGATGTGTTTACTGAGGTCCACTGCCTTGGTCACCTTGTCGGTCACCAGCTCCTTGGCCCCTTGAGCGGCCTCCACAGCGCTGACAATCGTGGAGGCCACTGCAGATTTGGTCAGGTCAACACTGTCCTCCACCATGTGCTTGGTGACATCCACAGCTTTGGTGACCTTGTCCACAGCATCTGTCACCTTGGTGGCCACCAGCTCCTTGGCTCCTTGGGCAGCCCCTACAGCTGCAGTGATGGTGGAAGTCACAGCAGACTTGGTCCTGTCCACGCTGTCCTCCACCAGGTGCTTGCTGAGGTCCACAGCCTCTGTCACCTTGCTGGTCACCAGCTCCTTGGCCCCTTGAGCAGCCTCCACGGCGTTGACAATCGTGGAGGCCACAGCAGACTTGGTCCTGTCCACGCTGTCCTCCACCATGTGCTTGGTGACATCCACAGCCTCTGTCACCTTGTTGGTCACCAGCTCCTTGGCACCCTGGGCAGCCTCCACGGCGCTGCTGACAGTGGAGGTGACCACAGACCTGGTCAGTTTGACACTGTCCCCAACAACGTTTTTAGTGAGGTCCACAGCTTCCGTGACTTTATCAGCCATGGCCTCCCTGGCCTCGCAGGCAGCGTCCATAGCAGAGGTCACCTTGGTGGTCACCAGCTGCTTGGTGTCTGAGATGACCTACAGCAGAGAGGAGCAGAGAAAGAGATTTTTTTTTCAAAAAATATGTTTTCCCTTTCTGAAAAAGCTTTTCACAGTCTGTGGGAGGTGAGCACACCTGTGTGGATGTGGATGTGCTCTCCTCAGCTGGCCCTGCCTCCTCCAGCCCACACCACAGCCCTGCTGCTGAACTTTATTGCCTTCCCCATGTCCTTCCCTGCCCATAACACTCCATCAAACCATGGCTTCCCCACAAAAAGCCTTTCCTTACCTTATCTGCTGGCTGCTGCAGGAAGGGCAGGGTCTCCTCCAGCTGATCCAGACCTTTACAGGCATATTCATTCACAAGGGCGACTGGAAGAGATAACAGGAACCAGTTTATTCTTCCATTTGGGGATGGATTTTTGACCCTACAATGCTCAGTTCAGGATACACTCATGAAAACAAGCCCCAAAAATATAAATCACTGCTCTGGGGTGGGATGTGTGTGGGTGTCTTGTTAAAAAATGAACAAACCCTAAAATTTGGCAGGTTCAAATAGTCTCCATTTTGCCTGCCCAGCTTTCTAAGTGCAGGCTTTAATCCAATTGCAGTGTAGAATCTGCCCTTGGTGGGTAGGGCAAGGGTTTAAAATTGTTGGGATGAGCCAGACCAAGCTCTATCCCAGACTGACACTGCTGCTGCCAGTGGGGAGGTCAGAACTCAGAGAGAGCAGGGAGTTATGTCTTAGTAACTTAAATCAACTTCTGTTTCTCCTGGAAGCAGTTTAATTCCTGGGAAATTTGGTGTCTGGGAGCTGCTGAGTAGTAACTCAGAAAAGTTAACTTCTGTTTTTTTCTGGAAACAGTTGAATTCCCAGAAAGTTCAATGTTTGGGATCTGCTGAGTAGTAACTTAGAGAAATCAACTTCTGTTTCTCCTGGAAATGGTTCAATTCCCAGAAAGTTCCGTGTCTGGGATCTGCTGGGTGGGAAACTCAGCGCTGGAGAAGAAGGTGCCGTGGGATCTGGGATCACCCTATAAGCACAGAAACCTCTCCTCCCCACCCATCCCCATGTCCCAAGGGTCCCTCCAGCCCTGCACTTACTCTGGGGCTCGAGTTGGCTCAACAAGGGCTGAGCTCCTCCGACCACGCTGCCCACAGCCACAGCAGCCACGGTCTCAGCCACGCTGCACACCCCACTGAGACAGGGGTGGCACTCCTTGGTCTGGTTGTAGGCAGAGGAGACCAGGTTGAAGGCAGAATTGAGCAAGGGCAGGTTGGTGACTCGATTGACAGCGCTCTAAACCCAAGAGAAACGGGGACATTAAAGCCTGGCCTAAGCTGGGGGGTGATCACAGCCACGTGTCTGCTCAGAAAGGTCAGAAAATCCATCTCCTCATCCTTCTGAAGCTCAGGAGTTGAGGAGACTCATCCAAGGGGCCTCCACCAAGTGAACAAAGAGGGTTAAAAAATTGGAGCTCTGGGCTGGTGAATTCTGAGTCACATTGGTTTCAGCAGCAAACCAGATGTGGAAGTAGGACCTGTAAGAGCTCATGTTTCAGAATTACTTGCATCGCTTGACCAGCCCTGAAGCTGTCCTTTAAGCCAAACAATTCCTTCTGTACTGAGGGGGTTTTGATTTGATCAAAGGATTGATCTTTCTGTCCCCCCCAGGCTGGTTTTGGGGTGCTGGCAGAGCTTTATCAGCACATGACAGGGGTGATTTAACAGCTCTGAGCTGCCCTGGCACCTACCACTGTCTGCTGCTCCTCAGCCTTCAGCAGGTCTGGGGTTGGGGTCTTTCCTGAGGCCATTCTGAGTTCAGCTGCAGCTGGAAGGGAAAACAATTTCACAGCATGAGCACAACAGGATTTGATTTTCTTTTCCAAAGAAATCAAATCCTACCAAAAGAGGGGAAAAGGAGAGGGCAGCAAAGCTGGGATCCATCATTCAGCTGCTCCAGGGGAGGTTCAGGTTAGAAATAGGTGAGAGATGTTTTATCTGCCTTGTGTTTTGTCTGTGGGGTGGGATGGCTGTGGCTGGGCACCACCAAAACCATTCCATCACCCCTTCCTCAGCTGGGCAGGGGAGAGAAAATATCCCAATTTAACCAGTTTGGGAAGGACATGAAAATCCAGTGCAGGAGTTTTCCCTGGAGGATGAGGCAGGATTCCCATGACCACCTGGAGATTTGCCTTCCCATCCTGCTGACCAGCAAGGCAGGAAATCTCACTTCCTGTGAAACCAGGCCTCGGAGACATTCTCATGACATAATGGGATTGAAGAAATATCAAATGTTGCAATAATCTGAATGTGTATTGGCTTCCCCAGCGCTGATCTGGACACTCCAGTATTGGTGATAAATCCAGGATTAGTCCTGAGCCTTAGTCAGGCACAGCAGAGATTTCAGCCCATTTGTTCTTCAGGAGAGATTCTGCTTTTCTCTCCTTTGCCAGTTAATTCCTATTCTTAGTTTTGCTATGACATTTTCCAATGGAAAACCCTCAAAATGCCTCCCAAACTGGATTTCCAAACCATGCAATGCTCCAGGCTTACTGACAGATTCTTCCCAAAAAAAAAAAACCAAAAAACCTTCCATCTGAGTTGTGGCAGAGCCCATTATCTTGTTTCTTGTGTTTTTTACTTCATGCAAGGTTTTTATTTTGCTGAGAAACAGGAACAGAGAGAGAGAGGGAGAAGTGGTGAAACCAGCATTTGTGAGCCCTGCACTGAGCTCTGCCTCTGGCCAGGAACATCTCAGGAGGTGATTTAGCAAAACACCAAATATTGCTGCATTAACCACTGAATGAGTCAGAATTCAGTGAGATTCGAGCAGGGCAGGGATGCTGAGTGACAAAAGCTGTCACACAAATTGTCACCTCCAGCCTCTACAGTGAGAAGAGTCCTCCTCAGTTTAACTGCACAGAAAAAAACACCAATGGATCCTCACCAGGCTGGGAGAATTTGTAAAAAAACTGCTCCAAACAAAGCAAAGCTTAAAAAATAAAATCCAAGTCCTAAAGTCCACGGGGTTTGCTGTCAGTGCTGTTGCTCTGGCTCTGCTTTAGGGCAGGATTGTTATTTCTTTGAAGCCAAGCAGGGCTGACTTAGGGGCAAAGCACAGCTCTTTCAACACCATCACAAACAACCCCGTTGCTTATTTTACTTCTGGAAAAGTGGAAAAAAAAAAGCTCAAACTGTGGAGTTTGACACCACGGTGGCCTTGGTGTCAGGGTCAGCACAGAAACGCTGCAGCAAAAAGGAAGAAGGGAGGATTCTAGTGGGAAAAATTCAGAAATAACTCCTTGGCTGATGGAAAAACTGGTGTGAGGTTAAAATAAACCTCTGAAGCACAGGGATCCCGTGTTAACCATGGATGCAGCCGTGTCAGGAACAATCCTTCAGCACAGTCATGTCACAACAAGGTTTGCTCTCCGCTGCGTTGAAGAAATCCGTGTGTGTTGCAACGCCACGATTTGCAGCGTGGGCAAATCTCCCCAGCGTGGTTTTATTTTCTTTTTCCCCTGCAAAAGCGCTGAGCAGCCTTGGTGTTGCTTCAAGAGATTTCAGGAAAGCCCAAGGCTTGGCAATTCTGGGTCAGGAGGTTGCAAATCCTTTGGAGAAGGCACAGCCAGGATCGCCGGGAGCGGAATCCCGGCGGGCAGAGGAACAGAAACGACACTGCTTTGTTTTGGTTGTGGTTTGCTGGGTATGAAAGTGATGATCCCATGATTTCACCCCATTGCTCCATCCCAAATATGAGGTCACCGCTGGAGAAAGCTCTTGAAGCAGGTGGTTTCAGAAGGATGAAACTTCAGCGCTTCTTTCTGGCATCAAGGTCAGGAGATTTTTGCTGAATTCTGATTTTTTTCTGAACTCCTGGACATTGCCAGGCTGGAGTCGGTGAAGGAGCAAATGTTGGCACCAAACAGAGGACACCAACCCCACCCAGCTGCTCTTTTCCCTGCTTTATCCCAGGGATGCTTCTCCTGTGCCAGGAATTTCTCTGTTGGGGTCAGCACCACCCTGATTTCTCTCACTCCAGAATCACAGCTCACAGCAGCTGCTGCTTTAACTGCCCATTGTTTGGAAGATTTCCCTGTGGGAAGCAGTTCAGCTCCTCCAGAACAGGCTCTGCTGTGGCTTCCTGCAGGATCTTCACCTTCAGGAGGCTTTTCTCCCTTCCAGAGGGATTTTACTTTGGGAGACAGACTGGTTCAATGGCTTAACCTGCAATTCCTTAATGACCATTGAGGAAAACAAAGCTGAATTTAGTGCTTTAGATGTGAGCAGGGAGGGCTAATCAGGGCACAGGAATTCAATTGTGGTTAAAGCACCTATTTACATTCTTTTCGAGATTTGCCACTGATACCCAGGTTCCCAAAAATGCAGAATTGGGTCATGGGATGGCTGTGGGGAATGGCTCTGAGAACAGAATTCCTTTTAGGAGGAAGATCTGAGGACAGGATTAGATTTAGGAAGAAGATCAAACGATTCCCAGCTCTGACCTTAGGACAGTAGTTTCAGGAGAGCTGGCAGAGGTGCCCATCTCAACTTTCTGGATAAACCAGCAGGACTAGGAAAGCTCAAAGATCAAAGCCACCTCTGGGATGGATGCAGGGCTTCCCCCACACAACTTCCAGCAGAAATTAAACACCACAACCAGTGCCCACCACTGGGTCAGTAACTGCTTGGAACAGAGATATTTTAGGAAAGGAAGTTTTAATTGAGACAGTTTCTCAGTATTTACCAATCTTTCCATGAGGACAGAGCTCTTGGTTTCAGCTGTAACCTGCAGAGCAAGCAGCTCAACACATTTCCATCTGGAACTTTCAGCAGAAGCTGCTTCAGAAATCAAACTCCTTCCCTGCCATGCACAGCTCCAGGTAGACATGACCACATTTAAAACCTTGTCAGCCTTGAGAAACTCTAATCCAGTTTGGCAAAGCTCCCTGCAGAGCCCTGCAGGGACAGGGTGCTCCTGAGCAAGAGTTCCCTTGGCACTCAGTCCTTGTGGATCACGAGAAACAGCCCCGGGCAGGGCTGGAAACGCTGTCACAGGAAGGGAATGCCAGCCTGGTCACCTGCATGGCCTGTCCCCGAGGTGTCACCAGCATCAGCTGCCCCTGGAGCACCCACGGTGTCCCCAAGATTCCACAAACACTGTGGATGTGACCTGGGGGTGTCACCTCCTGTGGATCCCCCCCAAATCAGGATCCTCAGCAGACAAAGAGCAAAAAAGAGCTTTTAACCCCCAAATTGTTCAATCCCAGCTCAGGGATCCATGGAGTTACCAAGGAATCATCTCAAAACTAAGAAGGAGCCTTTAGGGATGGATTTGAATCCCACAGTTGGGATTTCATTGTTTGGTTGGAAAGAACCCTAAAAATCACCTCATTCCAGCCCCTCTCAGCTGTTAGCCAAAGCAGACACATCGTGACACCAGAAAACATCACCTTTGGCCCCAAAAAACAAAGACCCCAAGCACACAGAAAAGCAGGGACACAACACCCAGCTCCTGCTCTCCCAGGAGGAACCTCTGAGCCCCAGAGCTGCGGGATGGAGCCGCTCCATCCCAACCTCTGCCCTGGGGAAGGGGCTGCAGAGCTCCTGGAGAGCAGGGGACAACCCTGGGGAATCACCCCAAACCCTCAGATAAATCCCAAACCCCCCCAGATAAATCCCAAACCCCCAATTCCCCCCTCCCAGCCCCAGCCTTACCTGGCTCCTCCACGCCGGCACTGGTGAGACTGGGAGCGCTGGGCGTCGCCCCAGTTAAATACCCTGGAGGGTGATTGGCAACTGCAGGATTGAATCAGGGCTGGCCTGGCCAATGGAGAGCGGGATGGGGTGCAGGTGAGTGGGATGGGCACAGGTGAGGGGCTGGGGGTGCCCCCGGGCCATTGGGGGGGTGGGAGCTGCTGTTTGTCCCCCCCAGGTGGGACAGAGCTGATGGGGTGTCCAGGGGTGCTTTGGCCTTGGGGTGATGGAATCATGGAATGCCCTGAGTTGGGAGGGACCCACCGGGATCATCAGCCCAACCCAACCCTGCAGAGACCCCAATAATCCCCCAGGGATCATCACCCCAACCCCGATGCTGCAGAGACCCCAATAATCCCCCAGGGATCATCACCCCAAGCCCAACCCTGCAGAGACCCCAATAATCCCCCAGGGATCATCACCCCAACCCCGATGCTACAGAGACCCCAATAATCCCATAAACAATAATTTGTTTTGAACAGCAAACACTGAAAACTCCAGTTAACACTTTTCTTTCCCATTTGTGCCTTTTCATCCTCAGCTTTCCAAAAACCGGTTTAAAAAACATCAATTAAGCTTCCTTTTCTTTCTCATTTATACTTTTTCATCCTCAGCTGTCCAAAAACCGGTTTGAAAACACCACTTAAGCTTCCTGTTGTCTGTTTGCAAGATCAGCGGGGGAGGAAACTGAGGCACAGGTAAAAATTATCTGAAGTCTTCCAACACTATTAAAGTGATTGAGTCACCTTGTTTTGGGGCCACTGCGTGCAGGAGACCTTGGATTTGCTTCTGTGTTGACATTCAGGCACTGGGGGGCAGGGAATTTCTGAAAAATGTGCTGTTCAGCTGAGAAAAATGCAAACAATTGTCACTCCTCAGCTGTAGGGTGGGAAGGAATCCCCATCCCGATGCTGATTTAGCTGGGAATGTTGGCTGGAAAAGTTCAGGTGCTGAGCTTTGAAACCTTCCCTGCACTGCCTGCATGGTGCCCCTTCATGGTGGGGCACAGGGGAGTGTGAGTGGCAGGTGACAACCAATAATTATAATTATCCAGATAATGTTTAATATCTTGATTTTGATTTTAGGGTGGGATATCCGTGCTCGGAGCTGCCTGCAGGGTCAGAATGCCGGATTTGGGGGATTGCACTGTCAGAGCAAAGGTTTGCACAAGCATTTCTGTGACCCCTTGGTGCTGTGTGAAAGGCACGGATTGAAATCCGAGATAAAATCGGCACTGAGGGGTTTGGTGGGCGTGGGAAGGGCGTGGGAGGAAGCGGAGAAACACGTTTGGGGAAGGACAGGGAGCTGAGCTGGCCGGAGCCCTGGAGTGCTGTGTCAGGGCAGGAATTGCAGCCTGGAGCCATGGGACAGGATCCTTGGGGTGTGAACCCCACCTGCTGGAGCTCTGGGAGGCCCTGTCCCCTGTCCCCTGTCCCTGTCCCCATCACCACTGTCCTTCAGCTCCCTCCTGCCTGGGGCCAGCGCCTCTCCAGCCTCGAGCTGCCCACTTGTGCCATCCTGCTGGGATTTCTGTTGAGTGTTTAGGGTTTCGAGGGGCAGCCCCCCATGCTGGGAGCCTGCTCTGTGCTGTGTCACAGCTCAGCATTGTCCCTTTGGGGCCCGGAGGCCACATGTGACACCGGAGTTCCTCACTGCCAACGTTCATCTGCTGCTGCGGCGGAAATCCTCTCGCTGCTCTCGCAGGCCATGGGCCCCGTGAGCAACCTGGCACCGTGCCATGGCCACCTTTCCTGTGGTCCCCTACCCCGTGGTCACCTTCCTCGTGGTCCCCTACCCCGTGGTCACCTCCATGGGCAGGCACAGGCACGAGAAGCGCTGAGAATGATGATTCAGGGTTGGGGTATGAGGTGCTCAGGTTCTGCTCCTCGTGTTCATGCCCGGGCTGCTCTGCAGGGCTGAGATTCCAGCAGGGGACAGCTTTGGGTGCTTGGCATTCATTGCTGCACGAAGCCTTCCATTGCTGGTCCCTGCAGGTCTGGAGGGTGCTCTGTTAGTTCAGGGTGTGCTGCAGGTCCCAGCAGGACCCTCCTGTCTGCTGTGCTTGCTCTGGAGGATTCCCCACTGCTGTTCCTCTTCTTGCAACTCACCTGGGTTCTCCACCCCTGTTCTTCTCCAGCCCCAGTTCCCTCTCCCTCCCCTGTTCCCCTTCTTGCAACTCACCTGGGTTCTCCATCCCCTGTTCTTCTCCAGCCCCAGTTCCCTCTCCCTCCCCTGTTCCCCTTCTTGCAACCTCACCTGGGTTCTCCTTGTTCCTCTCCACCTGTCCCCTTCCAACCCTGTTCCTCTCCATCCCTGTCCCCTCTCCACCCCTGTCCCCTCTCCAGCCTGTTCCTCTCATCCCTGCTCCTCTCACCCCTGTTCCTCTCACCCCTGTCCCCTCTCCAGCCCTTCCTCTCCATCCCCTGCTCCTCTCCACCCCTGTTCTCCACCCTGTCCCCTCTCCAGCCCTGTTCCTCTCCATCCCCTGCTCCTCTCCACCCCTGTTCCTCTCCACCCCTGTTCCCCTCTCCACCCCTGTTCCCCTTCCTGCAGCTCACCTGGGTTCTCCACCCCTGTCCCCTCTCCATTCCCTGTTCCTCTCCACCCCTGTTCCTCTCCACCCCTGTCCCCTCTCCATCCCCTTCCCCTCTCCAGCCCCTCCAGCCCTGTCCTCTCCACCCTCTCCCCTCTCTCCACCCCTGTTCCTCCACCCTGTCCCTCTCCATCCCTGTTCCTCTCCACCCCTGTCTCTCCCCCTGTCCTTCATCCCCTGTTCCTCTCCACCCCTGTTCCTCTCCACCCCTGTTCCTTTTCCACCCCACCTCCCACAAGGGCAGGTGCTGGCAGGTTGCTGCTCCCCTTCCAGTGCTTTGCCCTCACACCAAGGAACATCCTGCTGCTTCCTGGCCGCTCTCCCAATATTCCAGTTCACCTTTCTGCTGCTTTTCCAGGCTGCAGGATGGTTCCCTACACGCCCGGCTGCTCCTCCCTGTCCTCCCTGAGGTAGAGGTGAGGTAGGGTAATGTAATGTTGGTAAATCAGAGAGGGGATGTCACCTGGGGCTGTTAAATGTGTCCCCTCCATCCCAGGCTGTGGCTGAGACCCCAATTCCTGCATTCCCAGGCCTCCTTTGCACTCCCCACTGGAATTTGGCCAGCTTTGCCCTGGGAAACGTCTGCATATTCAGCTTCCATCACACAGAGCTTGGCAAGGAGGGAGTGGAACACAGAATTCTGAGAATTCCTGGGGTGCAGGATGACTCTGGATCATCCCTGAGCATGTGGGGGCTGGAACACCCCTACCCTGCTCCCCTTCCTGCAGCCCCACTGCTTCACCTGGGGGCACTTTCTCACTGTGCTGCGTGTGATGGGGCTGAATCATCACCCAGCCTTGGCACCAGCTATGCAAGGAATATGTATTTATGCACATAAAACATAAATCTCAGATCCTGTGTGCTGCTTTTGGCTGGGACAGAGTTAATTTTCTTCCCAGTAGCTGGTCCAGGGCTGTGTTTTGGGTTTAGCATGGGAATAATGTTGATAAGAACTGATGTTGTTGTGTGGCTGGGTTGTGCTTACTCCAAATCAAGGACTTCTCAGTTTCCCAGCGAGCAGGGGCACAAGGAGCTGGGTGGGATGGCCAGGATTCTGCTCCTCTGGACTGGCCAGAGGGATCCTCCATTCCACAGAATATCCAGAAAATGGGGCATTGGAACTCATCTGTCACTGCTGAGGGATGAGCTGGGTCTGGGGATGACAACAACTGTTGGGTACCTCTGGTTTCTCTTGGGTTTCACTCCTCTTTCTTTCCTTTTCATCATCATCATCATTATTACCATTACTATTATAATCCTTCATCATCAAAATTTGTTTTAATCAGCTTTTAATCAGTTCTGTATAACCAGTAACTTTTAATCAATAACCAGAACCTGCCTGGACTTTCATTTCTCCTAAACCATTGTGCCAAAACTCCACTTTGACCAATATTCCCTTGGGCTGGGAGACTTTAGAGTCAAAGTTAGAACTTTTTCTTGCTAACAGCATCCCTTTGCAAGGGAATTCAATGCTGCTTTAAGTTTCCCTGAAGTGAGGTCTCCCTGTGAGGAACCCACATTGTTCCCCCCCAGCGTGGGGCACTTCCCAGATGGGAGAACAGAGTTTGAAATCGGGAAAAATTTCCAAAGGAAAGAAATGCCTGGAACAGTCCAAAAAGGAGGAGAATAAAACTCATCACTGAGGTAAAACCAAGTCATGTTCATTTTTCTGTCACTCTGTGGACACCTGATCCTCCCTGGTCTTTATCTGACACCGAGTTCTGAGTAATGTTCTCGTTTTAGAAGAGCAAACTTTAAGCTTTAACTAATTTACTGTCTAAAGAAATCAATGTTCCACTACTAGAATGCTCTAGAATTGAACCTTATTTAAAGTTCAGCTGCAGAGTGTGTAGGATGAGGTTTGGTGTTTGCAGCGTGGGGATTCACTGCATGACTCAAAGTTTCTCTAGGAAGTGGGGGCTGCCTGTTTTGTTCCTCTGATGATCCCAGAGATGTTTTTTTTCCTGTTTTTTAGGACTGGCCAGAAAGGAGGCTTTTCCTTGAACTCTCCGTGTGTTACAGCAACCGAGTTCACTTGCTTCGATGGGAACTGCGCAGGGAATGTGGGAATGACATCCAGGAGATGTGAGTGGTTCCTAAATTGGTGTGAGATGGGATCCTGATGGGGGTCTCTGGTAAGCCCCCACTTTCAGAGCTGCCCCAGTTTTGGGGCCCAACAGCACAGGGACCTGGAGCTGCTGGAGAGAGCCCAGAGGAGCTGCTGGAGAGAGCCCAGAGGAGCTGCTCCAAGTGCTGCTCCAGGCTGGGAGCTGGGATCCCTGGAGAAGGTTCCGTGGAGACCTCAGAGCCCTTTCCAATGCCTGAAGGGATTCCAGGAGATCTGGAGAGGGATAAGGGATGGAGGGACAGGTCACAAGAAATGGCTTCCCACTGCCAGAGGGCAAAGTTGGATGGGATCTGGGGATGGAATTCCTCCCTGCCAGGTCTGTAACATCCCAGAACTGTCTCAGGCTGCAGAAAGCGCCGTGGTAGGTCAAGGTTAATCCTCAGTGCATCTACAAGGGCGAGAAACGACTTTATGTCAAGGCAGAGCCTTTGGCCCTGGCAGGAAACGAATCCTGACCACTGCAGACCGCAGGTCGTGCCCTACACCCCCCAAATCCTCGGTACCGAGCTAATCCAGGCGGGATGGGAATGTGGGAATGACATCCAGGGAGATGTGAGTGGTTCCTAAATGGTGTGAAATGGGATCCTGATGGGGGTTCTGGAAGCCCCCACTTCAGAGCTGCCCCAGTTTTGGCCCAACAGCACAGGGACCTGGAGCTGCTGGAGAGAGCCCAGAGGAGCTGCTCCAAGTGCTGCTCCAGGCTGGGAGAGCTGGGGATCACCTGGAGAAGGTTCCGTGGAAACCTCAGAGCCCCTTCCAGTGCCTGAAGGGATTCCAGGAGATCTGGAGAGGGACAGGACATGGGAAATGGCTTCCCACTGCCAGAGGGCAGAGTTGGATGGGATCTGGGGATGGAATTCCTCCCTGCCAGGTCTGTAACATCCCAGAACCGTCTCAGGCTGCAGAAAACGCCGTGGTAGGTCAAGGTTAATCCTCCAGTGCATCTCAAGGGCGAGAAACGACTTTGTGTCAAGGCAGAGCCTTTGGCCCTGGCAGGAAACGAATCCTGACCACTGCAGACCGCAGGTCGTGCCCTACACCCCCCAAATCCTTGGTACCGAGCTAATCCAGGCGGGATGGGAATGTGGGAATGACATCCAGGAGATGTGAGTGGTTCCTAAATGGGTGTGAAATGGGATCCTGATGGGGGTCTCTGGTAAGCCCCCACTTTCAGAGCTGCCCCAGTTTTGGGGCCCAACAGCACAGGGACCTGGAGCTGCTGGAGAGAGCCCAAAGGAGCTGCTCCAAGTGCTGCTCCAGGCTGGGAGAGCTGGGGATCACCTGGAGAAGGTTCCGTGGAAACCTCAGAGCCCCTTCCAGTGCCTGAAGGGATTCCAGGAGATCTGGAGGGATAAGGGTGGAGGACAGGACAAGAATGGTCCCATGCCAAGGGCAGAGTTGGATGGATCTGGGATGGAATTCCTCCCTGCCAGGTCTGTAACATCCCAGAACGTCTCAGGCTGCAGAAACGCCGTGGTAGGTCAAGGTTAATCCTCAGTGCATCTACAAGGGCGAGAAACGACTTTGTGTCAAGGCAGAGCTTTGGCCCTGGCAGGAAACGAATCCTGGCCGCTGCAGACCGCAGGTCATGCCCTACACCCCCCAAATCCTCGGCACCGAGCTAATCCAGGCGGGATCCATGGAGGATCCTGGAAAGGAGCGGGACGGGGACACGGCAGAGGCGCCGCCACCCCGCAAAGCCGCTTTTCTGTGTGTGAGCCCTGTGGGGGCGGGGAGGGGGAACACGGGAAATGGGGGTTTTTGCCGTGGCCTCCCTCCCTCCCGCGGGCCTCGTGTTCCTTTGTCCTTTTGCCGAGCCGGGCGGGCGCTGTTCCGGCCGCCATCGCCGCGTCCCCACCCGGCCTCTCTCCCCACAAACGCCAAGCTGAGGGGTTTTATATCTTTCTCTTTTCTCAGGGGTTTCTTGGCCACGCTTTCCCCCATCCAACAGCAAATATCGTAATTTTGGATTTCCTCATAGCATCGGTGGTTTTGGGGATAAACATCCTCCCGGACCAGCCACGCCATGGCCCTGCTGTGTCACCCAGGCCACGTTGTCACAAACAGGGCCCTGCACAAACCCCCCTGCAGCTAACGGCCTGGGGAATTAGAGCCCTTTTGCGGATTGTTTGGTTTATTCGGATTACTCTGTTCATTCAAATTCGCTTATTCGGATTATTCGCTTTATTCGCATCATTCCGATTATTCGCTTTATTCGCATCAGCGTAGGGCCTGCAGCCCTCCAGGGGGACAGGACCCTTCCTGGATCCCCCCGGGGGCACAGGACACCTCGGGGAAGGGTGGCTGTCATTCGGGGGTTATTATTGGAGTCTCCTCTCCTGCAGGGGCTCTCCGGGGCCCGGCTTTTAGTTCAATAACCGGCACCGTGCCCGCGGCCCCGGGATTTGAGGGGTGATGGAGCCCTTGTGCATTTGGGGGGTTTCATGCCCACCACCCCCGAGTAGTGGAACGGGGGGCACCGGGCGGGCTCGCTGACGGGGGATCGCCGTTGCCAACCCCGGGGGTGTTTTCCCGGTCCCGGTTCCCCCCCCAAGGGCCCCCCGGTCCCGGGAGGCGGCGGCGGCCCCGCCCCGCCCGCGCGTTCCCGCCAGCGGCGGCCAATGGGCGCGCGTGGGGCGCGCACGGGGCTTTTCCGCGCCAAACTCCAAAGCCCGCGGAGAACGCGCGCGGCACCGGCTCCAGCACCGCCACCCCGGTGAGTCCACCGGGAACCCCCCCAAACCGCGGCACCGCCACCCCGGTGAGTCCACCGGGAACCCCCCCAAACCGCGGCACCGCCACCCCGGTGAGTCCACCGGGAACCCCCCCAAACCGCGGCACCGCCACCCCGGTGAGTCCACCGGGAACCCCCCCAAACCGCGGCACCGCCACCCCGGTGAGTCCACCGGGAACCCCCCCAAACCGCGGCACCGCCACCCCGGTGAGTCCACCGGGAACCCCCCCAAACCGCGGCACCGCCACCCCGGTGAGTCCACCGGGAACCCCCCCAAACCGCGGCACCGCCACCCGGTGAGTCCGCCGGGACCCCCCCAAATCCCCCGCCAAACCCCATGGCGATCCCGCCGCGGGCCGGGCAGCGGTCGGGATGGTGGCACCGGGCACGGGAGGACAGCGAGGGGCGCAAGCGTTTCGCCGCCGTGCCCGTGCCGGGGCATCTCTCTCTT
>VKON01000190.1:386214-481533 GCA_009741485.1 Malurus cyaneus samueli | reverse complement strand
CCCGGGGGGTGCCGGGGATGACGCGCCGGGTTGGGGCAATCCGTGCGGCGGGGGGGTCGCTGACACCCGCGATTCCCCGCTGTCCCGGGGTGGCTGTGCGGGTCAGGGGTCCGCGGCGCGGTTGTGCCGCGGGGACGCCGGGGGCGCGGGCGGTGCCGGTGACGGCTCCTTTAAGAGCACCGCGCTCCCCCCTCCCCCGCCCCGCCCCCGCCCCCTTTATCCTCTCCCTTCATTTTGATAATCGCGCGAGACTTTGGCGCGTGGGCGGGCGGGCGCGTTCAATTGTGGCGCGAGATACGGTCGGCGCGAGCGGAGCCGTTAGGCTCCCGCGTGGGGGTGGCGGGGCTAACCCCTGGCGGCCAATCAGCGCCCGAGCCGGCCGGGCCGCCGGCCAATGGCGTGCGGTGTTGCCGTGAGGGAGGCGCGGCGCGGGGCCCGGGCCCGCCCCGCCGGTGCCGCGCCTCAGCGCGGGCCCATTCCCGGCGCAGGACCGGCGCCATGTGGATCCAGGTGCGCACCATGGACGGCAAAGAGACGCACCGCGTGGACTCGCTCTCCAAGCTCACCAAGGTGGAAGGGCTGCGCCTGCGGATACACGAGGTGTTCGGCGTGGAGCCCCAGCGGCAGCGCCTGTTCTACCGCGGAAAGCAGGTACCATTGACAGCATCGCGCAGCTCGGACACCCCCGCCCGGCCCCGTCCTCCAACCCCGCTCCTCTCCCCCTCCAGCTGAGGACGGAGATTTTAATTTATTTATTTTTAATTGCGTGGAAATGAGGGGTTTTGCTGCCATCTAGTGATGCTCCGGCTCACTCCCGCGCTGCTCCTCCCGTGGGTTTGCGAGGAGAGGAGCCAGCTGCAGACTAGCCTTTATTTTCGCTTACTATTTTCCATCTAATGTGTTGCTCTTCTGCCTTGACATCGCCTTTATGAAGTGTCTGAAAATTACCAGAGATTTAATGGTCTTTAAAGTGCTTAATGTTTTTGAGCCTTGCAAGTTTTACTGCTCTGAAAGCCATAAAGATCCCATTTTTCTTTGTAAATTGGGATAAGCACCTCATGACTTTCAAGTTCTTCGGCTCTGACATCAAATTCTCACTAGGTACAGATCACTGGAGTGGCTCAGTGGTGTATTATGTTCTCAATAATATGTTTATATTCTCTGTTTAACAACTGTTCTCGTCCCTGTGAGTTAATAATGTAATTAAGTTAGCATTGAAGTCAATCAAAACCATTTTAAATTATAGTTGCTGCATCCTGCCTAATCCTGTGCTGCTAAATCTTGGTACTGGAGAAAATTCTGATCTGGTGGTTGATTATTAGGGCATTTAATTTAAGAAAAAAGCAGTGAGATGCTGAGTTGGCTGAGGATGGACAACTTTTTCTAGCTGCTTTTTCCACCTTTCTTTCTGTTTTAGACAGTTTGAGTTACCTGTAATTAGCAGGTGTGGCTGTAGAACATGGAATACACCTGGAGTACCCTAAATCTAAGTTCAGGTACCAGTTCTAGTATAAAAAGAGACTTGTAGGATGGTGTGAGATCTCTGGAGGGCTGTTGGGTGTAACCCACCTCTGTCAGTGTAGATCTGGATGCATTAATTAATTACCCATTTGTGTTGTAAATGGAGTGATAAGGGGGAATTGTTTCAGGGCAGGTGCCAGCTGTCAGCCTTACCCTGAAGTCTGTGCAGACAACTGGGGTTAAACAGATTTTCAGGAGGAGTGGTGACTTCTCAGTCAGGATGATCTTGCCCTACAAAGGGAATCCTTCCTCCTGCAGTTCCTTAATTCAGGCAGAAACGTTCCCAAGCGTGATCCAACCTCTCTTAGGCCTTGTTCCCTCCATTCCCAAAGCTGGAAAAGATTTCAGCTTTGTCTGGCTTTTGGAATCCCTGGAGAAGTTCGATTTCTTACTCACGAACATTTTTAAACGCGGTTAGAAAATCTGCTGTTAGCTAAAAGCTGCCTCCTTTGTTCGAGGTTTGTCTCCAGTGCCAGGCTCTTCTTTCTGTGAGCTCCTGTGGTTTCCTGTCCCTCTCCTGTGCCCTTCCATTTCGGTTTGCACCTGTTGTCACTTGTGTCCTGTGCTGGTGTTGTTCCCATGTTTGTGACAATGTTTGTGACACCGTCTCTTGGCTAAGAAGGAACAACCAATTCCTGATGTGTTCTTATGTTTCTGGAGGAGTTTTCATCTCTAAAGCAGCAAAAAGCTCAGATCTCTTCCTGTGCAGTCAGATTTCCAGGGATTGTTCCATGGCCATTTGATGCCATAAATCAGAATTGAATTATCATAGTGATTCCTGTGAAGTGTAAATTTTTGTGGTTTTGCTCTGCTTCCCCCTGATAGAGAACAAAGCTCCAGGGATTGCTTTTTCTGGTGGTTTGGGCTGGAAGGGGATGATCATTTCCTGTATAATTTCTTAGTCAGACCTTAAAAATGTGGGGAAGCTTGTCTGAACTTCTGACTGCTCCGTGGGCTCCAGCCTTACATGTTAACTCTAAAAGGGTTGTGCTTCTTAGAGCTCTTGTGAGGTTATTGAGAAATTCTTTCTCCCTCTGCACTTCTCTTTTTGCAGGGCCAGGGTCTTGATTTGACTACAAACCGTGCCAGACTTGCCAGATAAACTCTTAAAATTAGAGAGGGTGTGAAATTAGGACACACTTGGTTACGCTAAACAGCGATTGGGTGGTTTCAAGTTGAATTGGATCTCTTTAGATTTTACTTTCGATGGAAAAAATGTGTATTTGCTGGGAAAAAAAGTGTGTGATTAACTGCTTGGCTTCTACTTAATGCTGCCATTAATGGAGATGGTCTAACAATAATCTGGATCATATACAATGAAAATATAAAGAGCAGTCTGTGTTTGTGATGTCTGAATTGAGGAAGAAATAATTTCCTTTTGAGTTTTTAAGTAATTATCTTTACATCCGGATGGGAATGTAGGGGATCTGTATTTGTTTGAGTCCTTTTTCCCAGAATTGAATGTGCTACAAACTTTTCCATTTCTTAGAGAGGCCGGGTAGCAAGCATGGAAACCTTGTCCTTGTAGATTTTGGGATCACAGAAGAAAAAAAAAGTGAATTCTTGCTATTTAAATAGCGAGAATAACAGAGAAGAACTGCCCAGCTCTAATGGTTTTTGAGCCACGTGGTCGATGTTGGCGGGCAGAGCTGGGTGCTTGGAATCAGTAACCAGCTGCTTTGGTGCTTTCCCTGCAGATGGAAGATGGGCACTCCCTGTTCGATTACAGCGTGGGGCTCAACGATATTGTTCAGCTCCTGGTCAGACAAAGCCCGGCCGTGCTGCCTGCTGGGAGCAAGGAGAAGGACTCGGAGCTGTCGGACACCGACTCCGGCTGCAGCTCCGGCCCCAGCGAGTCCGACAAAAGCTCCCACAACGGGGAGGGTGCCCTGGAGCTGGAGGGGCAGCCCAGCACAGCAGCTCAGCCCGACTGGACCGACCCTGGTTTTGGTCTCTACAAGGTGGGTCCTCACCAGCTGAGAGCCCTTAAAGCTGCGCCTTGCCCGGGGAATTGTTCCTCTGAAAATCTTTCACACCCCAATTGTGTGCGCAGTTCCTTTTTTCCTCTCAAACCCTCCAACAACAAAAGCAAAAATACCAACCAACCCACAAACCAATTAAATGCAACATGCTGTAGGTCAAAAGACTTAATTTTTTCATTTTATCCTTTGAACTAAAACTACAATACATTAATTGATTTAAAAAAAAGCATTTGGACTTCCTGGTTTGTTTTTTCAACAATTTTTCCTAATATTTTTGCTTACAGTCACCACATTTGTCAAAGCTGAAACTTTTTTGAATGAACAAAAGAAAATCTCAAGCAGCTGTTCAGAATCATTTTATTTCTCTGTTTCAATGGATTTTATTACAGATCTAGTGATGTCTTTGCCAGGCTATGAGCAGGATGCATTGAAACTCTGTTACAGACTAACCAATAATGGTTTGGGCTCACTAAAAAGCGTGGTGGTGTAGAATGAATTTATTAATTCAACCTAAGCAGACTGTAGGGCTGTACAACAGGAGCAGGAAGGCAGAGAAAATCTTAAAGGTGATCAGTTAAACATCTTGATAACAGTGCAGTTCTTGAGATGGTTAAATTTTCAAATAGATTGGAAATGTATGCTTCATTTGCAAATCCCTTTCACTGAGCTGAACACTTTGCTCTGTGTAGATCAATGACTTGGTGGATGCTCGGGACACGGACATGGGAGCATGGTTTGAAGCCCAGATTGTGAATGTAACCAGGAAAAAACCTTCCAGTGAATCAGCTGAGAGCTGCACGGATCCTGACCAGCCCACAGCTGTCCCTGAAGAAGATGTGATTTATCATGTGAAATATGAAGAGTGAGTTTTGTTTTGTTGCTTTCTTGGCTAATAAAGTCATTCAGGTCATGATGTGGATGGGAAATTTTATTGCAGATATTGCACAAATTAAAACATAATTATGTCATCGAGTCCTGGTAACTGTAAGGTTGTTTTGCAATTGGAATTCCAGGGAGCTGGAATCATGTTTTTATGGATCCCAGCTTTTATAGGAAATGCTTGTATCTAAGTGTTAAAGGGAGGCAATAGTGGGACAGTCAGACTGGTTGGTTCTGGCTGTGCTTGTGTGGGAGGAGCAGATTTTATTCTCGATTATATTCTTGTGTTTCACAGCAAAATCCACCTGTCTGCATAAAACCTCAAAACTGATGTTGATTTTTCTCCTCTGTCCCTCCCTTCAAGTTATCCAGAGAACGGGGTGGTGCAGATGAGCTCCAGTAACGTGCGGGCTCGGGCACGGACCATCCTGAAGTGGCACCAACTGGAGGTGGGGCAGGTGGTGATGGTCAACTACAACACCGACGATCCAAAGGAGAGGGGGTTCTGGTACGATGCTGAAATCCTGCAAAAAAGGGAAACAAAAATGACCAGGGAGCTCAACGCAAAGATATTACTTGGGTAAGCGAGTTCAGCACATGGAATCGATGGAATTCCCCAACTTTGTTTAAACTTTCTGCAGTTTGAGTGACTCTGCTGGCAAAAAAAATGGTGCAGCAGAAGTGCTGGGGAGAGATGAGAAATGGCCTGTCCTTTCTGGGTGATAACTTCATCATCCTGCAGTTCTGATTAACCTCCATTGAGGAATTGGATGCTTTGAGGAATTCTGATCCATGGAGCTGAAAAGATGCAAAGCCCCATAGTCACTGTGAGGCAAAGCATTGTTTATGTGTTAATTATCCCTAATGGCTTTACAAAAACTGCAGTGTTGTATTATGTGGAGATATGATGATGTAGAATGAACTCTCATCTCATAAAAGTGGTGAAAAATTGCTCCAGCTCTCTCCTGAAGGAGACTCTCAACTTCAGGAAAAGGATTTTTTTTTCTAAGTTTCAGATCATTTTCTCAGAGTTGCCACAATATTCCTCTTTTTTCCTCTCACCACAGTGATTTTGGTTTTTTAACTATAAAATATGAAAAGAATTGGTCTGAAATATGTGTGAGGACAGGAGGAACAGTCACTATTGATAGTTGGAATGCTCAGGGATTCTCTCTGAGGCAAGAGTGAGTTAATTCAAATTACATGAAAATGATTTGATTTTTAATACCAGAGCAGTCTGATGCATGCACAGCTGTGCAGTTGTGCTGTGGGACATTCCCAGACTCTGATCTGTTACTTTTCTCCCCTTCCTCTAGGGAAGCTGGTGATTCCTTGAACGACTGCACAATTATTTTAGTGGATGAAATCTATAAAATTGAAGAACCAGGCACTGCTTCTCCCATCAGTCTTGGTACCCCAAAACGTGAGTTGTGCACGTCTGTCTTACCTTGAGATGTTCTGCCCATTGTCTCTGTGAGAATCAAAGTTTTAAGAGTTCCAAGACACCTTTAATTGTGTCTCTCTGACCATTTCCAGTAGATCTTAACCCTTGCTGAGTGTTTTTTCTGTTTGCTCACAGGACAGAGTGGCCCCGTGTGTAAAGCCTGCAAGGACAACCCAAACAAAACCTGCAGGGACTGTGCTTGTCACATCTGTGGGGGGAAACAAGACCCAGACAAGCAGCTCATGTGTGACGAGTGTGACATGGCCTTCCACATCTACTGCCTCGACCCTCCCCTCAGCAGAATTCCTGATGAGGACTGGTGAGTTCTGAGAAGGTGTGGGGGGGTAGCACAATTAATTGCATCTAATTAGGAGCAGGAAGTGAGGTCTGGGGTTTGAAGCTGCCTTTCAGTAGCAATATTGTGGCTGTACAGGGGTGGGTGTGTTTTGGGTTTTTTTGGGGGGGAAATTTCATAGCTTTTCTTGAGCTTAGTGAGAGTAGGTTTTAAGCCACTCTCCTTTTCCTGGTTTTGGGATCCAGATGCCTGTTTTGGTGTCTGCCCAAGGCCAGGCTGGATGTTGCTTGGAGCACCCTGAGATAGTAAAAGGTGTCCCTGCCCATGACAGAGGGTGGAACAATATGATCTTTAAGATCCTTCCAACCCAAACCAGTTTGGGATTCAAAGAGAAATGCAGGTGCCCAAGGACCAGATGAGAACCTTGTGCAGTGGCTTTTCTGGTCACTACAGCAGGCCCCAGAGCCCATCATCACACCAGGCTGGTTTGTAGATGAAATATATCCAGTGACAGATATGGATAGTGAAATCCATCTTTAACAGACACAGAGTTAGTGAAATGCACTGGTTTGTTCCCTCTGCCCTGTTCCAAGAGTTTATACCGTGATTTTATGAGGCAGCTGTTTCCTGACACATCTGCAGGTCTTGGTGAAAGGACAGCAGCTAATCCAGGTCCAATTCCACTGTGGAGAGTGTTTCCATGTCCTGTCTGGTTTCACCTGGGGAAATTGTAGCATAACTCACTGTGTTTGGAGGAAATTCTCCTAACTGAAGGCTGCTTGTTAATTTTTACTGACTTTAGGTATTGCCCTGAATGTCGAAATGACACGAGTGAGGTGGTTTTAGCAGGAGAGAAATTAAAAGAAAGTAAAAAGAAACAAAAGATGGCATCTGCTAATTCCTCCTCCCGGCGAGACTGGGGCAAGGTCAGTCCAAAGCTGTTTTCCTTGGAATTGTGTCTGTCCCTCTGGGTTCTTGGCTGACCTTGCTCTCTGCCCAGGGCATGGCGTGTGTTGGGCGCACCAAGGAATGCACCATCGTCCCCTCCAACCACTATGGACCAATTCCTGGCATCCCTGTTGGCACCATGTGGAAATTCAGAGTTCAGGTAGGAAGCTGAATCCTACCCTGACCTACTGTAGAGAAATTTGGGAATGATCCAGCTCTTACAAGGAACCTGAAACAGTTAATGTGGAAATGTGTGTGCTACTGGATATGGAAGTGCAGAAGGAAAAGAATTCTGGCTTTGTCTGGATCAAGTGTTCCATAACTAATGTTTCATTGTCTGGGCCATCAAGTGCTGGTTTATTTTGCTTTAGTGCTCTTTTTGGTAACTCCAAAAACCCAAAGCAAACATATTTGTTTCCAGTAGTTTATCCTGGACTATCCCCTGGTAAGGGTTCACCAAATATCTTCATGTATTAAACAGAAGGTTTCTCATCCTGTTAGAAAGTTGGGGTAGAAAAAAGCACTGGGCCTGTCCAGATCTTGTTTTTAGGTGTTGAGTGAAAATTGCTATTACAACTCTTTCAAAACTTCATATAAATATTTAATATCTGTATTAATCTTGAATCCCTTGAGTCTTTTAATGAGCAATCCCAGTAAGATCAAAATTTTTTAATTATCTCTGTGTTCAATTTACCGATACAATCAATGCCTTATATTTTTAGAAGCATTTTATTTTTCTTCTGTCTGGAGCTTTTTGAAGGATAATGCTGAGAACAGTTTCACCCTGTACAAATGTGAAACAGCACAGTTAGTCCAGCTCTGAGCCCATCCTTTTTGGGGCCTTTCCAAACTCTGTTTTGTTTTGCAGGTGAGCGAGTCTGGGGTGCACAGACCTCACGTGGCAGGGATCCATGGCAGGAGCAATGATGGGGCCTATTCCTTGGTGCTGGCAGGAGGATATGAAGATGACATAGTGAGTGGATTCTCATTATTTATGCACAGAACCAAATGAATTTGTTAAAGGCTTAGCCTTTGTTATTTTTTACACTTTGCACCAAACACTTGCCCATCTTCACTTATTTTCTTCAGAACTACAGCAATCTGTGCCAACCTGAGCCACAGGATCATCAAAACCCAGCTCCAAACCTCCTCCATTAAAACTTCTGCTTTAACTGAATTATTTTTGTGACTGTGCCAAACCATTTGTGTTCATTTCAGGATCATGGGAATTCTTTCACATACACGGGGAGCGGAGGGCGAGACCTCTCTGGGAACAAACGCACGGCGGAGCAATCCTGTGATCAGAAGCTCACCAACATGAACAGGTTGGCAATGTTTGTGCTCCATTCTGCTCCCCAGGACTGGCAATCTGTCAGCACGAGGCATTGTTTGTCCTGTTTGTATCCAGGGAAGGTGGTTAAGTGGAAAAAATGTTAAAATTTGGTCTGGGCTGTGCAGGCTGCAGATCAGCTGCACGATGGGGATATGAATCCCATATTTCATTGCATTGTAATGGGACAGAACTGAGTGGTGTTAGTGCAATGCTGGCTGAAACTTAAGGAAAAGAGCAGGGAATTTGATGGAGGAGTTTTGCAGCCCCTGGTCACCTTGGGAGAGCAGACAATTTGTCATTCTGAGCTGTTGCTCTTACAGGTAAACATGGGCTTGAGTGGAGAAGTGATCTGGGCTGTTGCATTTGGGTAACACCACGAATAATCAGCCATTTAAAATGTGCCCCCATCAGGAGGTTTAATCAGTGTTTTATACATTTGACAAAAAGCCATTTCCTGCTAATTTTGTATCCCAAAACCACAAGGCTGCTTAGAGCCAAGAGTTTGGACTCGCTGGACTTCTCTTAGGGAAGGATTTATTCAGCCTTTCCCAGGGATCTCAGAACTGTTTCTGTCCAACTCCGAGTTACCAACCTTGCACAAATTACAAAGAATTGTGATTATTTAAGGCAAACTGGACTGTTTTGCAGAGCCCTGGCCCTGAACTGCAGTGCCCCCATCAACGACAAGCACGGAGCTGAGGCCAAGGACTGGCGGGCGGGGAAACCGGTGCGGGTGGTCAGGAACGTCAAAGGAGGAAAACACAGCAAATACGCTCCCCTGGAGGGCAACAGATATGATGGCATCTACAAGGTGAGGATCTGGGATCCCCGAGTTAGGGATGTGATTATGGCCAGGGGGGTTTATAGGATGTGATGGATTTGCTCTGATTTTTACAGGTGGTGAAATATTGGCCCGAGACGGGGAAATCGGGATTTTTAGTCTGGCGTTATCTGCTTAGGAGGGATGATGAAGAACCTGCTCCTTGGACCAAAGAGGGGAAGGACAGGATGAAAAAGCTTGGCTTGACAATGCAGGTACTCCCCTGGGATATCACCTGGGCTCTGAGCTTGATAAATAGCAGGGATTTTTCTGGGACATCACCAGAACTGGATGCATAGCAGGGATTTTCTGGGACATCACCAGAACTGGATGGATAGCAGGGATTTTCCTGGGACATCACCAGAACTGGATGGATAGCAGGGATTTTCCTGTTCCATATTCTTATTGAGACTGAGGGGAGCACAAATGCTTCCAGTCCGATGTGTTGTTTATTTTTGGACATCAGGAGGCTAGAAGGACAAAATTTAAAAAAACAAGACAAAATTAAAAACTTTTTTTAATGGAATTTCTATAGGCTGCATAAGTGTTCCCTGAGAACAGGGATCTCTTGTTTAAATTAGATTAAAAAAGCCCCTGGAGCAATTCTCCAGGGGTCAGTCTTGGACTTAGTTTAGTCTGTGAGTCTGTCCTGATGTGTTTGCATTGGATGCTCTCTGTTTTGTTTCCCTGCAGTATCCTGAAGGATATTTGGAAGCTGTTGCAAACAAAGATAAGGAAAAAGAAAATAGTGGAGATGATGAGTTTGATACCCCAGGGAAAGGGAAGAGGAAAAGGAAATCAGCAGGTTTGTGGTGTAGGCAAGTGGATATAGAAAACCTTGCAGGTTTTTGTGCATTTTACTTGGTTATTCTTTTCTGGTGGTTTTTTGGTTGGTTGTTAAAAAAAACTTTGTGTTTTCATTCAGGAGGGGAGGAAAAACTCGTGGCCTCTCCAGCTGGGACTCCAAAGAAGACAAAAGTTGAGCCATACAAGCTGACATCCCAGCAGAAATCTCTCATAAAAAGCGATGAAGCCAATGAGAAACTGTGGAATGAAGTCCTTGAGGCTCTCAAAGATGGACCGGTACCTCGGGCTCTTTTCCTCAGAAATACAGGGACAACTGTAATTGTTTTACACAAATCCCTTGGCTGACCTAAAGAACAGCCTCAGCCCTAAAATGATTTTATTTTAGTGTAAACACTCCAGTGTGTTTAATGTGACTATTTATTGTGCAAAGATTTGTAAAACAACTTTAAATGATTGAAGTAATCCCTTGCATTTAAAGGGTGGGGGTTTGGGTTAATTTATGAAATTATCTGCAAGATAATTATCTGAAAGATAACATCAACAATAAGTTGATCCAATTGTTTTCTCTGCAGAAATTTTGAATAAAGTGGAGGAGGCCTTCCTGTGCATTTGCTGTCAGGAGGTCGTGTTCCGGCCGGTCACCACCGTGTGCCAGCACAACGTGTGCAAGGTGAGCTGGGCTTTGCTGAGCCAGGCTCTGCTGAGCTGGCTGGGCTGACAGGGAGGTTTGGTTTGGTTGGGTTTTAATCAGGATTTTAAACCTGAGTCAGGTTTAGAGGGACTGGAGTGGCAGTGCAAGGGGAATGGCTCCCACAGCCACAGGGCAGGCTTGGATGGGATTTTGGGAAGAACTCCCTGTGAGGGTGAGGAGACTCTGGAATGGAATCTGGACGTGTCCAAAGCCAGGCTGGACAGGCTTGGAGCATTCTGGGAGAGTGGAGGTGTCCCTGCCATTGCAGGGATGGCATTGGATTGGGATTTAAGGTCCTTTCCAACCCAAACCAGGCTGGGATTCCCTGATTTCTGCCGCATCCAGCAGGAACTTCTCTGTTGTTTTGTTTTTCTCCCTGCCTTTCTCTGCTCTGGGATTTCGGGGTGGTCTCACTCCATCCAATCCAAACTCCCCCTCTCTGACCCTCTGCTGGTTGTGTCCCCCCCAGGACTGCCTGGACAGGTCCTTCAAGGCCTCGGTGTTCAGCTGCCCCGCGTGCCGCTACGAGCTGGGCTGTGATTACAGCATGGAGGTGAACGAGGCCCTGCAGAGCATCCTCACCCAACTCTTCCCCGGCTACGGCAGCGGCCGGTGATCCCCCAAAGCACTTCTCCCTCCCCACACCTACCCACGGGCTTAATTTAAAACAACAACAACAGCAACAAAAAAAAAAAAAAAATGGTTTAAAGTCTTCCTTGTTTTTTAAAAAAAACTGTAAACTCCAAGGATTATCCTTCTGTACGTTCGTGGATTTTGTTTTGTTCTCTATGTTGAACTTTGGTTTTTATATTTTTTTTCATCTCCCTCAAACCTGGCATTCATCAGCACAGAACGATTTGTTTTTGATGAAGTGCTCCGGTGAGGCTGCTAATGATGAGAAAAGTTCTCAGAGTGCCCCTGTGCCCCCTTTGTTTTTATTTTTTTTTTATTTCCAAAAAATGGCTTGGTTGCTAGAACAATCTTCACTGCCTGGGGATTTGGCCATCAAGGTAGACTCGTGCATCACCTTTGGCAGCATTTTGATACTCAATTTGTACAAGGTTTGTACCACAAAGGGTTTTGCTATATATATTTTTTTTTTTGTAAAAATAAATTGACAAAAAAAAAAAAAAAAAAAAAAAAAAAGCCATTTCCTGCTAATTTTATATCTCAAAACCAGAAGGCTGCTTTGCTTAGAGCCAAGTGGTTGGAGCAATATGAAGTACTACCTCACTGGACTTCTCTTAGGGAAGGATTTGTTCAGCCAGGCGCTGTCCCCTGTCCCGAAATGCCATTGTGGAATATCCTAAAGCCATTCTTAAGTGCCTTTTGTCCTTTGCTGGAAGACTGGGCTCTGAATCACCATCAAGGTCTCTTCTTGGGGAACATGGATCACTGTAGCTGTGTGTGATTAGTGGGGATTTGCAGAGGATCAGGTTTCCTAGTAATAGGTGTATTAAGGAGGTTTTTTTAAAAAATTTTTACTTTGTTTCACTGCATTTCTATCTGGAAATGAAAAATAAGCAATTCTGGCCTTTCTATGAATCATATTTTGTATTGCCCATGCCACTGACAAGGCTCCCTTGGTCTTTTTCTAACATTACCAAAGTTTGCAGTTTGATACCTCAGCAAGACAGGGACATTTTTAATCACACTTTACTGCAGACAGACTGGAACAAATGTGCCTATTTTTGGTTTTCTCAACTCTTACCCTTTGGAAAATGATTATGTTAATATGTTAGGGAAAAAAACCCCACACATTTTATAGGTTTTTTTGCTGAATTTGTCATTTTTTTGTATAATGTGCAAGTTGATATTCTCAAAATAAATATCTTTTCAAATTAAATGTTGAGCGTTCTCCTTCAATTCTTTTGATCCAGAGTGGGTTTCCAGACCCAATTCCTTGTGCAGGAATTTGAATTTATGTCCCATTAAGCCAAGCCTTTCATTTTTTCTGAGGGCTGTGATTTTCATTACAATTTTTCCCTGCAAATTTGGAAAATACTCATTTGATATTCTTCAACATAATTGCTTCTAGGCTCAAATGAGGGCATGGGTTATGTTCAGCTTAAAATCTCAGGAGTCTCCAAACTTTTCTTTTAAACTTGCATTGGATTTCCACTGCTCTAAGTTCCAAATATCAACTGGCGCTTGGAATTGTTTGCACATTTAATGAATAAATCCCAAAATTGTTGCAAGTGCCATGTCATGCATCACATTTGAGGTGTTATAGGAACAAGGGTGAGCATCTCCACTGAACCAGAGGAATAAATTGAACCATAAATTCACAAATGCAGATGAAGGAAATAAAATAGCATTGAGGTGATAAAAACAAAAGCTGTGAAATTAAGTAGCAATAGCAAGTAAGTTTAAAATAAGTTTCTTTTAAGGCCAATGTTAACATTAAACGCTTTCAGATACTTAGATTTCATTGAAAATGAAAACTTCTTAATCTATATTTGGACTGAGTGAAAGCGAGGAAGTGCTTCTGCATTTAAATTGAAATAACTGCGATGACTTCCTTTGTTTATTGGTTTTGTTGTTATTTGGAACTTGGCAAACAAACTCTGCTTCCTCCATAGGTGCCAATGCACTGTTCCCTCAGTGGCTTTTTTAAGCAACAATCAGAATTCCTTTACAAATTAGAGACTTTCTGGTGAGATCTGCCAAAATTATCTCTGTCCCAAATTACGAAGCCCTACGAGGAAAATTCCTGTTCTGGTTTGGCTGGGGATACAAAGGAATTTTGTGTTTTTAACGCTGGACAGAATCTTTGGGATGGTGATGTTCCACTTCCCGCTCACACCCGGGTGCATTTCTGGTGTAAATATCCGAGATGGGAACGGTAACAAAATTTCCTGGGTAAAGACAGAAACAAAAAAACTAACCAAGGATGCGGCTTCTATTTTGGGAATTCCCAGGGAGGGCACCGAGCCCGAGGTCTGCGCCGATAATTGAGTGCAAATTGAAAAATGCCCCTGATAGTTCGCAGCCCTGGCAGGCTCCCCCGGTGCTGGAATCGCAGCCAGGCTGGAAACAGAGGCTGGAGCGAGGGGATGGGTGGAGAGCGGGCTGTGCCCGGTGCCACCGTGTGCCCAGCCCCGAGTACCGGGGGTGTCCCGGGAACGGGGACTCCAAACGGGGCCGGCAGGGCGGCCTCCCAACGCTTCACCCGTTCATTCACCGGGCCGTGCTGGGGGGGCTGTGCCGGTGGCTCCGGGAGATGGCGCTCGCTCGCTGTCCCCGCTTGTCCCGTCCGTCGTGTCCCCGGTCCCGCTGTCCCCGGTCCCGCGTCCCCGTCCCCGCTGTCCCGTCCCCGCTGTCCATCCGCGTCCCCGCGTCCCCGCTGTTCCGGTCCCGCTGTCCCACCCGCGGCCCGTGTCCCCGGTCCCGCTGTCCCCGCTGTCCCGCTGCCCCGCTGTTCCCGGTCCCCGCTGTCCCCCCGGTCCCCGCTGTACCCCGTCCCGCTGTCCCGTCCCGTGTCCCCCGTCCCGTGTCCCCGCCGTCCCGCTGTCCCCGCTGTGCCCGGTCCCGGCCCGGCCGCGCGGGGGCGCGCACGGTGCTCGCTCCCGCCATTGGCGCAGCGCGCCGCAGCGCCCCCGCCCGCGCTGTGCGGCTCCTCACGTCCTCACCGCCCCGCCCCCTGCCTGACGGGCAGCGCTCCACCAATCAGCGCCCGCCCGGCTCTCGCTTCAGCCAAGGGCCGCTGGGGCGGGCTCCGTTTGCAGACAGCAGCGTGCGATTGGCGGAAAGCTCTTGAGCGACGCGAGCGCTCCCTGCTGCCCCGCCCGTCGGTGGGCGGGCCGCCGCTCATCGCCGCTGCCAATCAGCGCCCGCGCTCGCCTTGTTGTTCGCCGAGCTGCCTCGCACTTGGCTGAGCTCGCCGTCCGTCACGGGCGGCGCGGCCAATGGCGCGAGGGCGTGGCGCGCGCAGCCAATGGGCGCGGCGGGGAGCGGGCGCAGGTGGTGGCCGGGGGCGCTGCGCTCGCCTGGGCGCCCCCCCTTCGCTGCGCCCCCGCGCCGCCGAGGGCCGCGCGCAGGTAGCGGCGGACCCGCTCCCTCAGCCCCGGCGCCCCCGGCCCCGACCCCGCCCCGGACCGCGCCCGCACCGACCCCGCGCCTCCCCCGACCGCGCCCCCGCAGCGCGCCGGGCCCGCTCTCTCATGCCCTCCCGGCCGGGCGCCCTCAGCGCGCCCGGCACGCCCCGCCGTGCCTCTCCGCTTCGGAGCCGCGGCCGCAGCCTCCGCGCGGCCTCTCCCGCAGGCCGGGCTCGGGCGGGCCCGGCACCCCCGCCCGGCGGCGCTTTGTGTAGGCGGGACCCCCGGACCCCCCGGGCCGCTCGCTGTGAGGGGCGGCCCTGAGGGTCCCGGTCCTCCGCCCCCCGGGCTCCGCGGGGATTCACCGCCACCGCGGCGCTTTGGGCCGGATGTGGATCAATGGCGATTCCGGGGGTTCGGCTCGGCGTGGTTGGGGCGAGCAAAAGCTGCCGCTGGCTCCGCGATTCGGTGCGGGCGCTCCGTGCTGGGAAAACCGGGGGCAGGAACGTGACACCGGCGTGGGGTTTGGCTCTTTTATCTCTTATTTCGCTGCTCCGGAGACTGTCAAAGTCTGGGGCCAACCCGAAGCTCTTTTCTTCTGATTTTTTTTTTTTCCTTTTTTTTTTTTTTTTTTTAAATCTTGTGAATTACTTGTGCGTGGGTCTGGTGTTATTGGGGTGAGCGGGATCCCCGGCACAGCCGCTCCCGTGTCCCCTTTTCCCCGGGGGTGCAGAATTTCTGTGTCCGGTCCCGCTGTGGTGGCTTCTCTGCTTTCCTGTGCTGAAATAGAAGATGGATGGGATGGGGTGGAAGGGAAAACTCCTCGAGAAATCCTTCCTGAGGGGCTGCTCAGGGGCAGGCGCTTCTGGGCTCTGCTTTGGGACAGGGCTTAAGGAATGGCTGGAGCTGTGACAGGACAGGCTGAGGTTGGATCTCAGGGACAAATTCCACCCCTAGAAGGTGCTGGGACACTGCCCAGGCTCCCCAAAGCTGCCAGAGCTCCAGGAGTTCTCAGAGATGCCCAGGGTGGGATTTTTGGGGTGTTTGTGCAGGGCTGGGGTTGGACAGAGTGATCTCTGTAGGTCCCTCCCAGCTCAGGACATTCTGTGATTGATCCAAAAGTGATTCTTGGCTTTTCTGGAGCTCTCGGTTTTGAAGCTTTTTAGGACAGAAAGGCTGCTTTGGACCCTTTTGTACTGAAGAATTAAAGTCCCCAATAAGGTTTAGTTTGATGTTTGTTTTTATTTGTATTTGAACGGAGCTGCAGAAGGGACTGGGCACTGCTGGGCTCTCGCAGGGGCTGTGCTGCTCTTCTGCCCTGGGACATTGGTTTTTTTGCTCTTTTTGTGCCAGTGTAAATCTGTGTTATGTCAAGCTTGACCCTTCCAAAATTAGGTTTCCTTTAATCAAAAGGAGTTCATTTTAAGCAGCTCTGTTCATCTGAAACCTTGTAGCGTTTCACCCCCAGCATCCTTCTTTCCTGGAAACTTTTCCTTTTTTTTCCCAGCTGTTTCCTTTTCCCGTTTCACTGAAATTCACAGAATCAGAGAAACCTTAAGCCTAGAATTGCAAACTTGCAGTTACATTTCAGCAATTACATGAAATAACTGTTGGAGTAATTGCTCTGTGACAGCAGAGAAGGAAGTTGGGGCAGGTTGACCAACTCCTGCAGAGCCAAAGGGAATCCTGGAGGAATCCTAAAGGAAACCTAAAAGAATCCTAAACGAATCCTAAAGGAATCCTAAAGGAATCCACAGCTGTTCCCATCTTCTGAGAGGCAGCAGTTCCTCCCATGCAAGGGAGATGTAGGTGGATAAAAAGTGATTCCTTATTCCAGAGCTGGAGCATCTTTTTGACAGCAAAGTTCTGTTTAATTCTCCGTGGTGGATTGTTCTTTCTCCTTTTTATGCTGATTGGAAGGAGAGAATTCCCTTAACTGGTTCAGTGGGATTGGAATATATATGTTTTTTTAATATATAAAAATTACTTGTAAAATATGTAATATATATACAAAAGTACATAAAATATAAATGTGCAATATATATACAAAAAGACATAAAATATATTTTTATATGTATAAAAAGTATGGATAAAAGGAGTCAGTTTTGTCAGTGAGTCAGAACAATTTGGTAAAAACCCAAAATACACAGGTCTGACATTCCAGGTTTGGTTTTTGGGGTTTTTATAAATAAAACCTAACACACATTAGAGGTTTCACCACTTTTGATGGGAAGTCAACAGCAAAATGCACTTTCAGGGAGAATCCCACCCGTTTCCTTCAGATAATCCTGATTATTGGTCCATGGGAAGTTAACCTGAGCTGTGGGCACAGTGATGCTCTCACTGGAAACATTTCTCACCTCAATTTCTGTCATTCAGAGAAAAACTGAGCAGATAAAGTGATAATTCTGCAGCTCTGCAGGTGTTTTAAATCGTCCAGAATACAGACAGCACCTGAAAACTTTGAACTATTTTCATATAAAAGGTCACAAGAAATTTGATGTGAGTTGGGAAAACCAGTTAGGCCAGCCCTGCTGGAAAGGCACGGCAGCTTTTCGGGTTTTTTTTGCATTTATGCAGAGTTCTGTTTGATTTTTCCTGGGATGTCCAGCTGCAGCAGAATAGAGTTGGAATTGGGGGGGCTCTGATTCCCCTCTCAGGTTTAAATTTCATTTTTGAGAGCTGGGAATTTACCTGTGAGCAGAAATAATGCGTGTGCTGCAGGCTGAGCCACCCAGACAGCAAGGAGAAAATTAATCAATTAATTAATTAAAGCTGGAGAGCTCAGAATTGGCGATTTTTTCCCCCGTTCCTGCCTCATTTCAGCATTCAGGGTGTGCTTGGGGAAGGATTTGTGGTGCCTGTGCTGCTCCACGTTCCTTCACTGGAGCATCTGTTAATAGCAAAGATGGATGACAGCTAAATATGTCACCACGAGTGAGGGATTTAAATGGCTTTGGATGGCACTGGGATCCTCCGGGGCTGCACCAGGCGCTGCTGGAGAGAATTATTTGTCATCTGCTGAAGAATTTGGGAGGGTTGGTCCATTTGCAGGAGCATCTGAACTCCTGGAGTGGTGCAGAGTGTTGCAGAAATGCTGTAATTCCACACAGGTTGGGGGGTATTAATGTCTTTTTTTTTCCATTTTCTGTGTTCTCTACTAAGCTGATCACTGCTTAATAAGATTTTCTCTTTTTAACCTTTGTCTCAGACCAAATATTGTTGTGTGTTGTCACAACTTAGAGATGGAGTCATTTACTACCGTGGCTTAATTAAGGTGCTCATTTTCATTTATATTTTCATGGAGTAAATGATTTTCCTTTATAAATAAGGCAGTTCCTCAATCATGTTCTTGCTGGATTGCAGAGAACATATTTGAGTTCTGTTCATCCTTAGTTTGTGTGCCTCACTCATGGCAGAAGTGACCTGAAATTTCATTATTTTGATTTTTTTTTTCTGTTTCTGAATAAGCCACAATTCCCATATTGTCAGAGAATATAGGATTGTCCTTTTGTTTCCCTAAGCCTGTCAGAAACCCATTCGATTATGGCCAAAGAAATCAAAATTGGAAGTTGGTGGGGGCTTAAGGTGATTTCTGAGTTTTTCTGATATTCCTCCACAATTTTGGATGTACCTCAGTGCAGTGGGGAGACCTTTGGAGAGTTTTTTCAGTGCAGATCACAAATTTTGGTGAAGTTTCCCATATTTGATCTCAGTTCTGTTGGCAGAACGAGCGGCACTGTTTTCCCTGGGAGGGAAAAGTTGGATGTGCCAGGTTTGGAGCTGCACCTTCCTGGGAGAAAACAGATCTGGGAGAGATTCAAATCATCCCATTTCACCTCAAAGCTTTTGGGTTGGTTTCAGTTTGGAATTGTCACTCCTTGAGCTGCATTTTTGGGTGAAAAGTGGGAGATGAGTTTCCTCCCAGCACACCTGAGCCCAGATATTCCTTCCTGCCCCAGGAAATCTGCTCTGTCCTTGCTGCTTCTGCTCCAGGGAGAATTCCCAGGCTCTGGAAATGCTCAGGAATTGGGAATGTGGGTCAGTGTGTCACAGCCACCAGAACCAGCCACAGGCTCGGGCTGATATCAGCAGCATGGTCAAAAACGCTACAGACAACCCAAATTGCTGAAATTTTATTTTGTAAAATTCTGAAAGAGCTCAGAGATTTCCTGAGAACTCCAGGCTTGTTGTGGGAGAAAAATTGGGAATTAATCCTTATTAAGGTGTTGATCTGCTGCAGGAATTACCTTTTGGCTGAAGCACTGCAGTAATTCAGGCTCTTGGTGTTTTTGCAAAGTTTCTGATTCACTTTCCCATATGAATTTTAGAGTGTGGGCTAATTTATTTCAAATTTGCAGTGCTGCTGCTTTGGACTGAGGTGCCGTGGGTTAAAACTTGGAATTCTTGCTTAGATTTGACTCAACACACACAAAGTGCCTTTTTTAATATTTATTTCTAAAATTTTGCAGTGTAGATAATAAAATACAGCAGAGAGCTGGTGCCGTGCAGCAAACTGAGGTTCCTGCAGCCCTCAGCAGTGGTTTGGGAACCGATTTGTGTGGTTTTAGGGTGAGTTTATCTCGCCCCTTCAGTAAAATTAGTGAGTTTTTGAGGTTCTGATCTGGATTTAGTCAGAAATAACCATTACATGTTAACAGCCTCGCCTCAGGCGATAATAAACTGTTTTAATGTCAACCAGATTTATTGCTCTTAAGTGTAACCACTTCTTTTTTTGCTTTTAAATACTGTTTGTGACTAAATAATTTTGCTGTTAGAGAAATGTGTGAGTAACTGTGCACTTCTACAGCAAAGAGGGTGTTTTGGGGGAAAATTTTATTTTCTTTTAATGAGCCACATATGCTGCTCGATTTCAAGTGCAGGAGGATCTGGAATTGTGGAGGAGCCGTGTGGAGTGTAAAATTTAATAGAAAATAACTCTTAATTTGTCAAATCCCAAGCAGTGTAGATCTTCATCCCCGTGCTGGGATGGGAATGTTGTCTCTGCTCCCATTTCCCAAATATTTCCTCTGTGATGTTTACTTTGCCTTTATGGAGGATACACAAAACTCAGTTTGTTTGAATACAAAATACAGTAAAGTTTGAATGTTAAAAAATGTAATGGGGTCGAATATATAAATATTTTGGTGAAAAAGGTGTTGGTTTAAATCCATTTAATTGCACAGTTGTTTAAAACTGGGCTGAACAAACTTCAAACTTTAAAACTGACATTTTTCTAAATGCTGGAATCTGTTTTTTGGAATAAAGGGGAAGGAAGGAAAGTTGTCTCAGATATCCTTAAACCTCATAGAATTGCAGTGTATACCCATTTAATACAGTTAATACACACAATTAATATATATTTAAATATATGTAGCTTTTAATGTTTTATACACAAAAAAAGTTTTCTGCCAAGAAACTTTGGATAGGACCTGATCCTTGAGAATTGATGGCTGGGAGGATATTTCTGTCTGCCCATGGCCATTTTTGTGTGTCTTTATTGCCATTTCTGTGTGTCTTTGTTCCCATTTCCATGTCTTTATTTGTCATTTCCGTGTGTCCATTGCCATTTCCATATGTCTTTATGGCCATTTCTGTGTGTCTTTATTCCCATTTCTGTGTGTCTTTATTCCCATTTCTGTGTGTCCATGGCCATTTCCATGTCTTTATTTGCCATTTCCATGTGTCTTTATTCCCATTTCTGCCATTCTGTGTGTCCATGGCCATTTCCATGTCTTTATTTGCCATTTCCCTGTGTCTTTATTCCCATTTCTGTGTATCCATTGCCCTTTCCATGTGTCCGTTGCCATTTCCCTGTGTATTTATTGCCATTTCCATGTCTTTATTGCCATTTCCACATGTCCATGACCATTTCCATATCTTTATTGCCATTTCCATATGTCTTTATTGCCATTTCCATGTCTTTATTGCCATTTCCCTGTGCCTTTATTACAATTTCCAAGGGAAATCTCGTGCAGTGCTTTGGTTCAGGATTGGTTTTGCTCCTTGTCCCCACGGCAGCAGCGTCTCCATCACCCTGGGACAATTCTTACACCTCCTCCAACAGGCTCTACACACATTCTGGGTATGAAAAAATCGAGAATTACCCATGTTTAGGACAATCAGAGATGTTTTTTGGTGTTTCTGTGTGAACACAGTGCCTGCTGTGCCCTCGGTTCTCCGTCCCAGCCCGGATCGATGCTCGCATCCAACCAGCAGCACCAGTTTGGGACAGCACTGGGCTCCAGAGCTGCTGCCTCAGGGCACATTTGTTCCCTTTGATGGGCTCTGTTTTAATCAAAGTCACCCCTAATTCCTGACAGGAGCAAAATGAGCTGGCATTGCCCGCTCTGCCAGGATCAGTAGTGGGGCAGCAGCGGGGAACCGCTTGGAAATCCTAAACTTTTCCCTGGAGGAAAAATTCCCAGTTCTGTCAGTCCTTCAGCAAAGCTCGACTCACTGATCTCAGCTTGGTGTTTTGGACTTTTTTCTCTGCTTAAAAAGGTTTCAGGTGCAGGATTTCAGTCGTCAAAGTGTCTCAGTTTGGGAAGGGGAAAGCCTCGTGTAAAAGTCGTTGAAATTAAAACTCTTTGTGTGCACCAGGATCGTCCCTCTGGAGACAGGTTTTTAGTGTTTCCTCACAATGGTTGGAAATTAGAAGGTTTTCATAATATTTCAGGCTGTTAGTCTCTCACAAAGAAACAGAATGGATCCAGCTGAGAAAAATACCTTCACTCTTCTTTTCAGGAGCTAATGGGGGCTCGGAGTGCAGAATTCTCCTTTTCAGTACTGAGAGAAGGGTTTGTTCCCATCTCACCCTCACTGCAGCACTGAAAGGGGCTCTCAGTGTTCTCAGAACACTCGGGTTCTGCTGTGGAATCTTTCTCAGTGATGCTGGGAGCTCGTTAGGGCTCTCTTTAATTGAGGCCATCCCCTGAAAATCCTCAGTGGAGCTGCAGCCACTCATCCCTCTGCTTTGCCCTCATGTCCTGTGTGTTCCCAGGGCTGGGGGTGAATCCTGACTCTGCTTTTCCAAAACACATCAAATTCATTAATTTAAAAATGGGCATTATCTGGGGTAGGTGTTGGAATATTCTTTAGATGAGGCTGAACATGGAAAAATCTTATGCTTTGCTGTCTCTGCGCCACAGAATTCCAGAGTGCCAGGTGATGCCGCTTGTATTGAGGCAGTAGACCTTTTAATTAATTAATTAAGCTTTGCAGGATGTAGTTTTACCCTTTAATTAATTGATTAAGCATTGCATGAAGTAGTTTTTGATCTCCCTCCCTTAGTGGTATATGGATTTTCACTCTTCTCGGAGTTTATCGACTAAAAATCGGAATTTTTGGAGATAATTTTGGAGGAAAAAAAGCCGGGATTAAAGGCTGGCTTTGGCTGTTTGTTTTTCCCCCGCGGTTGTGGGTAAAGCTGCAAATCCTGGGAAGGCCTCTCTGAGCAGATGGTGCTGGCAGGGCTCATCCTGGGGACGGAATTCAGGCTCCTTTCCCGAGCCAGGATCCTGCCGGGGCTCCCCGCTCCCCTCCGCTCCCTCCTGCTCCAAACAGCACCGAGAATTCCTGGGAATTTAGGGTTGGGACAGCATTTTTGGGATGATTTCTCTCCATATCCTGCTTTTCCTCCCTCCTCATTCCCAGCTCAGCCCTGTTTTTGGGATAAAATTTTGGGGATTTGGGGAAACCTGTGGCAGATGGATCCCAAAGTCCCGTGGTTCACCCCAGAGCTCGGAGATGCCGTTCCCTTTTTGGATTCCCACAAAACATTTGTGTAGGAGATGGTTCCCGTGGGCATGGATCAATCTGCTGCTTCTCCTGACCCCAAAACAGCAATTTTTATTCTCCAGAGGCAATTTTTATTCCCTGTTTGGCAACTTCCATGGGCAGGGCCACACTGGAGATGGAGGGGATTTGTGAAAGGGTTCTTTTTGTTTCCAAACTGCAACAATTCCTGTTGAAAATTGGAAATATCTGTTGGGGTAAAGGGGGTGAAATGATATTTTTCTCCCTCAGTGGGTTTTGCTCTGGGATTTCCTGCAATACTGGGGTTCATAATTTGATTTTATTCTGGACTGGGGGCTCCTGGCTAAGGAAGGGCTTTTTCTGACTGTGAGAGGCTGTGATTTTTTTTCACAAAATTCCTTTAAAGACTCCTCAGGGAAGACTTGCAGATCATTGCTTTGAAACAAATTTCCATAAAAGTTCCTCTGTAAAATTCTAACGCTTTGTGGTGTCTAAAATTTCACTCAAAACCATTCGTGTGCCTTTGAAATGAAAAATAACAACCAAACCCTGGTGCCCTGGGTGTGAAATCCATCCACATTAATGTGTGATGCTGTAATTCCAGAAGCTGGGAGCATTTTCTGCTTTATTTTTATTTTATTTTATTTTTTTTTCCTAACGTTACGAGTTCCAGGAGCGTCTGGAGTGCTGCTTGGTTGGTTTGGAAATGAGTTTAAATGCACAAATGCTTTGCTCAGATTTCAAAGTCCCATTTTTATCCTTTCACAGCCCAGCACTGCCATCTCGTGAGCGTTTGGGATGTGGGAGCTGCTGCAGCTGCTTCTCCCACCCTCGTGGTGATATTTGCCCTGAAATGCTTCTCAAACATTTTATTTCCCTTTATAGATTTTCAGTATAACCTTAAAAAAGTTCCTTTTTAAAATCACAATTTAAAAAAAAAAATAAACAACAATTTGGCTTTTCCTGTTGAAAAGTGTTTTGGGATCTTGCATCTGTATTTCTTGTAAGTTTTATCTGACACTTTGTTTTATTTATATACATTGAAAATAAAAAGTAAAATGAAGCCACATTTAAAAAATACACTCAATTTTATAATTTTAATGTCATTTAGCATGTGAAAAAAGCTCCAAACATTGGGAAAAGCTGTCGGGTTTGAGCCTAAACAGAAAATGATGGAGGATTTTGGTGGGAAACTTGTGGGGTGGCAAGTTCTACACTCTGACGGTGCTGAAGGTGGTGAGAAGTTGTTATTTTTGTGGCTCCATCCTGATGAAACTGCTTTTTGTGATGAACTGGGGGAGATGTGAAGCCCACGGTCTGTATTTAGCCCCTGTCTGATCTCTCTGATGATCAGGAGTTCCTGACTAAGAGGATTTTTGCTCAGAAACTCCTCATTTCCACCTCAGTGGAGAATCCTATAAATCCCCCCTTATGGGATAGAGGGAGAAAACCCCAAAATCTCTCCAGGATTTCTATGAAACTCATTAAATTTTGAAGTTAAACCCCAAAAATTTTAACCAGCATCTTTTTTCTTCCCCTTTTCCTCCTTTTCCCTTGTGCAGCCGCCGGACTGGAACTATGGGGTCGGAAAACCCGAGCCCGCAGAACCCTGGCTGTAAGATCATGACCTTCCGACCCACTCTGGAGGAATTTCGGGATTTTGGGAAGTTCATTGCCTACATGGAGTCCCAGGGAGCTCACCGGGCAGGGCTGGCCAAGGTGAGCTGGAGATCCCAAAATTCTGGAGCCCCTTGGGGTTTGGGGAGTTTGGAAAATCCTATCTGGAATTTCTGTTTGGGTTATGGAGGGAGGAAAGGATTTTTTGGTGGAATTATGGAATGTGTTGATTTGGGAGGGACCCACGGGGGTTATTAATCCAACCCCAGCCCTGCCCAGACACCCCAAAAATCCCACCCTGGGCAGTGCTGCCCAAACTCTGCTGGAGCCAGGAGCATTCCCTGGAGAGCCTGGGCAGTGCCCCAGCACTCTCTGCTTATCAGAACTTCTCATTTAAAGCGTCTAAATCCCAGAACTGCTTGAAAAAAACCCAGGACTGAGTGATGAGAAATGATATTTCTGTGGCCAAGTCACAAACATGGCTGGTGAGATCATTTGTGCTGACAAGAAGGAGTTAGGAGTGGTATTTAGCTGGACTTAATAAAGCACAGCGGAGAAATAAAGCTGTTAGGATGAAATAATTCTGATTTTTTTTCTAAAACATAGGTCAATTATGGGGTTTATTGCAGCTCTGAAGAGAGCTGGCTGTTGATAAAGAGCTCTCCCTGCAATGTTTCCTTGTCCACTCAAGTGTACAAGCAATTACCTCCCAGGACTCTGCTAGGGAGATTATTTTAATAAAGCTTGTTGGGGATTTTTTTCTGTGTAAAAAATATTTTACTGTAGGATTAATCTGAGCATCCCAGGTTGGTTTTGTGTCTCTGTTCCAACTGCAGCTCAGAGCCCATCCTGCCCTGGAGGAGCCCTGCTGTGGCTGGGTGTCTTTGGATTTTTTGTTTGATGTATTTTAATGTGGATAGTTATTTGTGATAATGGGGAATAGATGATATGGACTTTTGTTGGTTGTTTCAAAGAATTTTTTTTTCTTTTTATTTTTAAAAGTTACGTTTTTTGATAATTTTATTTTCTTAAACACTCATTAACTATCCACCTCACAAAGCCACCATCCACAAAATTTCTTATCCAATCACATTTCTACTTAAACAATATTTATGAACTCTACTTCATCAATTGCAACCTAGCACACAAAACCAAACAAAACCACCCCAAAATATCCTATCAATCACAACCTACATCCCTAGTCACATAACCCACAACTCAAACCTTTCCTAAACAATGAAATTAATCCCAACACCTGTCCACCAAACCCCCAACTCGGCCTCCAGTTTCTCTAACAAATGCCATATTTTTTCTTCTCCTGATGCAGGAAACAGGGCTTACCTAAAGCAGAGGCTGAACAAAAATCAGAGAATAAAAAGCAGTTCTGTTTATGGCAGGGCCTTCAGGTACCAGATTCTGTGATCAGATCTTGGTTTTTCTGCTCCTTTCAGGGGAGGGGAAGGCAGAGGTGGGTCCCTGGGTGATGCTCTGGGTGTCCACTGATGCCAAAAAATCTGAGCTACCTAAACCAGAACCTGGACAGATTGAGAGAATCCAAAGCAGTTTTGTCATTGCAGGGCCTTCAGGGCCATTCAGGGCAGTCCCACACCCACAATGGACAATGGCTCACGGTTTTTTCACCCTTTTCACTTTTGTCCATTTGCCATCAGGGGCTGAATCCTCCAATTCAGCTGCAGCCAATGCAGTCAAAAACTCCAACTTGGCTCCCCCAATTCTCTGTTCTTTCCATCTCTTGGGGCCTGGCCCAGGAGGTGTCCTTGAGTTTGGGCTGCAGAGAGAATTGTTTTGTCAAAATGGGAGAACAAGCTCAGCACTGTGGTTTTAACACTGGAGAATTCCAGAGTTATGGAAATGGAGAAATTAAATCTTAAAGTGTTGCTCCCCAATTGCAGGTGATCCCTCCCAAGGAGTGGAAACCACGGCGGACGTACGATGACATTGATGACATGGTGATCCCAGCCCCCATCCAGCAGGTGGTCACGGGCCAGTCCGGCCTCTTCACCCAGTACAACATCCAGAAAAAACCCATGACCGTGGGCGAGTACCGGCGCCTGGCCAACAGCGAGAAGTGCGTGGGTGACAGGGCTGGGCTTCCAACTGGGCATGGAAAGGTTTATGGGGAGCTTTTCTGTCCAAAAATGAGCTGAAAAGAAAGTGCAGCCACGTTAAATTTGAGGCATTTTGGAGGAAACAGCTTTTTGTTGAGTCTCGAATGAGTTTGTAACACTTTTGGTGTGTGTTTTTTGGGAATTGGTGTGGAAAGATTGTCCCAGGTCAGTGTTGGGCTGAGAATCTTCCTGAAAAGAGTGGCTTGGGACCAAAAGGGATCTCTTGGCTGTTCTGGACATTGCTGGGGTAGAAACACAAACATCTTGGGGTGCTTGGGCTGATATTGGTGCCACCAGTGTGTCCCAGAATGGCTGGGGCTCTGCAGAGCCTTTCGGTCAGCAGGGATGTACCAGCAGCAATTCCCAGATCCTGCAGTTTTCCAGGCTTTTCCCCTTTTTCAGTTTCATTTTTTTACTTAAACAAAGCTGAGCTGCAGAAATGTGTTCTGGATTATGATGGGACGTGGCTGCACTCAGGAAAATATTCTTCCCCCGAGGGTGGTGGGTGCTGAACGGGCTCCCCAGTTTTTCACTTTTTCACTTTTTCACCTTTGCTGGGTGCTCCTGAGGGTTCCTCACATCCCTGTGTTTTCTGGCAGGTACTGCACCCCTCGCCACCAGGATTTTGAAGACCTGGAGCGGAAATATTGGAAGAACCTGACCTTTGTGTCTCCCATTTATGGGGCCGATATCAGCGGCTCCCTGTATGATGCAGTAAGTGAAACACTTCTCCTTTGTTTATTTTAGATATGGACACCGACTTCCTCATTGCATTTTCTCATTAAGAAGCATTAATTCAGAATTGTTAATTAAATACAGTAATTTCAGTGATGGAACCACCCTAAAAAAAGCTCAATAATTTTGCACTTTTTTTCCCTCTCATTATAAAAGTGGGACTAAACTTCCCACTTTCCCCAGAAGTTCAGGATAATGAAGTCCATGGGAGCTGTGGAAAGCTGACTTTTACTAGAAAAACGAGGAAAAATGTGATTTAAAGTTGTTATCGTGATAATTAAAATATTATATATATAATTACGTTATTAAGGGAGATATTTATTGAGTAGAACCACAGTGCAAAAGCCTCCTCAGAGTGCTGGAGCTCCTTTCCACCTGAGCTCAGAGAGGAAAATGGAACAAACCTTCTTAGTTTCAATTAAATTAAATTAAATTAAATTAAATTAAATTAAATTAAACCCTTTTGTGTGGGATTGCAGGATGTGGATGAGTGGAACATTGGGAATCTGAACACCCTGCTGGACATGGTGGAGCACGAGTGTGGCATCATCATCGAGGGTGTGAACACTCCCTACCTCTACTTTGGGATGTGGAAAACCACTTTTGCCTGGCACACGGAGGACATGGATCTCTACAGCATCAACTACCTGCATTTTGGGGAGCCCAAATCCTGGTAAGTTGGAAGCACTGAAATATCCTTTCCTCAGCTCTCCCAAATTCCAGCAGGTTTATCCAAATCTCTCCATTCCCATTTTTTTTCTCTTGTCTCCTCCAAGCATTTTCACTTCCTTTCATGCTGCCTGGTTCCTGACTTCCAGCAGGGTTAGGGAATCTCGTTGACATCACAATTAAAACCAGATTTTGACACTTTGGGGGATTTTTGCAAACGGGGATGGGACTTTGTGATGTTTCAGAGCTCTGTAACAGCGAAACACTGTTGTTCTTGCATAGGAAACATCTGTTCCTTTTACATTTCCATGATTTAGATACATAAATATGTTCACAGCTCCTGGGACAAGCCAAGTTAAAAGGTTACTTTTCCATGGTCACGATGGCAAAGTGTTTTTCAACGCTTTTGATGCACAGACCAGTTGGAAATAACTTCCCACAAAAGCAATCTGTAGTTTAAGGATGAAATAAAGAACATAGCAAGCCTGGAATAAGTTACCCAGAGCCAATATTCTTCTTTTTTCAAGCGATTTAAAAGTATAAAAGCAGAGATTCAGCGACCCAGGGGAGCTTTGCTGAAGATCTTGATGTGACTAATAAATATTGACATTTGCGTGCAGATGAGAGCTGAAATGTCACCAGGATGCTGTTGTCACCGTGCCCTGGTGGTGACAGACAGGATCCTCCCCCTCTCAGGGTTATGGCACCCTGGGGACTCTGATGGCTCCAGCTCTTGGTGCCTGTGGCTCATAAAAACCCCCAGGAGGCTGTAAATGAATGGCTCTTTGCAGGTCTGGAAGGGGTGGAGGGTTAGGCTGAGTCTGTGGAGTGTGGATTTGAGTTTTGAGAATCTTTCCAGAACCTTGAGATCTGTTTCTCGACTTTCCCCATCCTTGGGGTTGCTGTCTGATACACAGGCATGAGGAATTTGCAGAATCTCTGGTGATTCTCTGAGGTGGAGCTCCAAAAAATGTATTTCTGGGTTGTGGCTGGGATGTGATTGCTCTCAAGGAAAGGTTCCTCACCCAGAGAGTGCTTGGCACTGCCCAGGGAATGGGCACAGCCCCGAGGCTGCCAGAGCTCCAGGAGTCTCTGCTGAGATTTTTGGGGTGATCTGGTGATCCTGTGGGTCCCTCCCAGCTCAGGATATTCCGTGATTCACTTTGGATCCCACCTGGAATCCGTTCATTCCGTCCCATTTTCCTGATCCCATCTCCAGCAGATGGTGCCACAGCCCACGGGAAGCTGCTCATCCCCTTTGCCTGAGGAACTTGGGGACCCCAGGAGGAGCTCAGGGACTCCAGAGGAGCTCAGGGAGCCCAGCAAGAATTTAGGGACCCCTGGAAGAACTAGGGGACTCCAGGAGGAATTCAGGGACCCCAGGAGGAATTCAGGGACCCCAGGAGGAGTTCAGGGACCTCAGCAGGAACCCAGGAACCCCAGGAGGAACTCAGACCCCGAAAGGAACCTGGGAACCCCAAGAGGAACCCAAGGACCCCAGCAGAGTCCCCAGCAGGAGCTCAGGGACCCCAGGAGGAGCTCAGAGACCCCAAGAGGAATCAGGGACCCCAGGAGGAGCTCAGGGACTCCAGAGGAACTCAGGGACCCCAGCAGCGACCCAGGGACCCCAAAAGGAATTCAAGGACCCCAGCAGGAACTCAGGGACCCCAAGAGGAATCCAGGGACCCCAGCAGGACCAAGGGACCCCAGCCCAGGACTGGGGGCTGCCCCAGGAGCTGTGGGAGCAGCTGATCTGAGCTTTGCTGTGGGTTGTTCCATCCCTTCTCCAGCCATCTCGTGTTTGTGGCAGTCCCTTGTTTTCTTGAGCTGGGGGAAAGGAGGGTTTGGAGGACAGGCTGTGTTTAGAGCAGGTTTTCCCTCTCACTGGAGCTGTTCTGGGTAGGTGACAGTGTGTGACATGGCTGGGCAGTGCCAGGGTGCCACAGGGCATCCCTGCTCATCCCTCCAGCATCAGGCACGAGTTCCCCATCCCAAATAATCCCTTCCTCATCCTCCACTGTGACAGCTCCTCTCAAGTAGCTCTCCAACCCTCTGAGCAAGCTTCAAAGAGCAAACCCCACTCCCCTGGGAGCAGATCTGGAACTTTCCAGGTATTTTTGCAGTTTTGGGAGCGATGCAGCCGTGGCAGAGCTCAGCTGGGGGAGCTCTCGGACCGCGCTGCCGCAATTCCGGCCCTTTTCACTGAAAGATGGCAAAAAAGCTCCTTCCCTTCTGCCAGCACCACCTCCGTGGAAATTTCCCAGCTCCCTCCATCCTTTTTATAGACTCCGTGCCTCTGACAGTGATCATCTTGGAAGCACCTCAGGGAATCGCAGGAGTGTGGAGAGTTACGGAGTCTGCCGGGTTCGGGGTTGAGCTCTAAAAGGAGAGGCAGAGTTATTGTTTGGCTGTCAGAGAGATTTATTCAGTGGAACCAAGGACTCTGTGTTTTGGGAGGAGCTGCTCCAAAATTGCCTGTTTCAAACTGTAACTCTTGGTGTCTCGGAAATGATCTTGGGGTGCTTCTTGAGACTAAATCTTGGTGTCTCAGAAATGATCTTGGGATGCTTCTTGAGGCTAAATTTTAGTGTCTCAGAGAAATGATCTTGGGGTGCTTCTTGAGACTAAATCTTGGTGTCTCTCCTAAATGATCTTTGGGTGCTTCTTGAAACTGTAAATTTTGGTCTCTCCGAAATGATCTTGGGCTGAGGGAAGGGTGAGGAGCCACCAGCTCTGCTTCCATCTGGAGTGAAAGGGAGAAAGGAGCCTCATCCCAGTGGGTTTTAGGAAAAAATCTGTGTTTATTTCACAGAATCCCAGAATTATTTGGGTTGGAGACCACCCAGTCCAGCTTGCTGCCCAGGCAGGGTCACTGGTGACACAGGAATGTGTCCAGATGGGTTTGGGATGTCCCCAGAGAAAGAAATTCCCTGGGCAGCTGTCCCAGAGCTCTGGGGAAGTTCTTCCTCACCTCACCATCCTCTGCCACCCTTTGGAGATGTTTGGATGTGTTTATCTCAACTTTCCCTTCTCCAGCTGGGGCAGAGCTGAAATTCCTTCTGAGGAATTTCACCTCTCTCAGGGTGAAATGTTTGCACCACAAAGGAATTGTTCTCCTGGGCCAGGAGGGATCATTTCTGAGTATTTCGTGTCTTTTTTTTCCTCTTTTTGCCCTGTTGGGCTCTCCCTCCTTATAGAACCTCTGCTCTGGAGTCTGTTGGGATTGGAGGTAAAATAAATGTGGCTGAAAGTGGTTTCTGTGCATGATCAAAGGATGATCTGCCTGGTCCTGCAGATCCCTGCTGAATTTGTGAGTGTGTCCCTGCTGCCACCCTCCCCATGCCCATTCTGTGCCCTGGACAGGCTGTGCCACTGGCAGGGGTGGCACCTTGGGGTGCAGCTCCCAAAATCTGCTCATCAGCTGAGCAGTGAAAGCTCACCCAGTGCTGAGGGAGAGAAAATGGGCCATTTTCCCCATTTTCAGCCTCATTCTGTGATTTCTCCATTCCTGGGGATCACGATGCTTTTATTTATTATTAAATTCTGGTGTAGCTGCAGAGCCCATCCCAGCCTGTCCCTGGAATCCCCATCCCAGGGGGAACAATCCCTCCTGAGGTGCTGTTCCCTGCTCTGTTCTGCTGTTGTTTCCAGCTGGAAAATCGGGCTGACAGCTCGAGAGAGGTGTGGGCACACCCCAGGAATTGGGAGCAGTTGTGTAACCTCCTGTGAAGCCCCTCAGGCAGGGAGCTGCCACATCCAGCCTTTTATTTATTTTATTTTTTGTTCCAAATTACAGTAAAATGTCCCTTTCCCGTTAGGAATTTAATTGCCACCTTTTGGTGGCCTTAAACTTGGGAAAAAAACCGAAATGTATTTTGTTCTGCAGCCCTACATCAAACCTCTGGTGGTAGGAATTTATATTTTATTTTACTAATATGCTTTTAATCATTTTACGAATAATTTAATAATATTTTTGCTAATAATTTAATAATAATTACGTCACTCCTGGGTGAGATCTCAGAAAATACTGTCAAGCAGGGGGAGCAGAATCTGATTTTAGAATGACAGAAGCTACAAAACCCAATGCCAGGCCTCGTTCTTCATGGATGTCACAGCATTTTATTGAGGAAAGGATGTGCCTCTGTCTTTGCAATTCCAAAACAATTTTGGAATTCTTAAAGAAGTTTTAAACGCTGAGGTGCTCCCCCAGCACTTTTCTCTCCATGAAGGTGGAGGCTTCCTGTTCTGAGGAAACTTTGAATCTGTTTTTGTGACTTTGCCAGATACACTTCAGGAGTGTAACATTTTTTTTTTTTTGTTGACACTGTAACACCTGAGTGGTAATATAGTTATTTTCCTTGGATATTTTGTGGCTGATCTTGCAAGAGTGTTTAATTTCCCTTCACCAAGTGCTGGTGGGATGCTCCACTCTCCCTTCTCTCAGAAGCTGCAGGTGTTAAACCAGCCTGACACTGAGGAAGGTAATTGATTTTTATAAAATGTCCCTTTTTCCTTATCATGATGGATGTTTAATCCCCTTTAATTAAAACAGGGAGCCAGCTTTAGCTTTTAAGTTCTATCATCTCCTCTCCAAAACACTCCCTCGCTGGAAGTGGATCATGCCTAATCTGTTTGACTTTGATATCACAAAGTACACTTTATGCCAGAACAGCAGTTTATGTGGAATTAAGGACAAATTACCAGAGGAACTTTAAAATAATATGATTAGTTGGAAGCACTGGTCACAGATACCTTCTAGAGACACTTTTGGAATTCTTTCTTGTTAAAGTCTGAAGACTGCAAAGCTGAGGGTCCGTGGAGTTACCCCAAATTTTTTTTTTTTTTTTGCTAAAATATTTTAGAATTTCAGGTTTTTTTCCTCTGAGGCTCCCTGGTGGGGTAAGTGCAGTTTTCAGCAGCCAAGGAGGGAGCATTTGGGGCTGGGAGTGTCTGAGGTGAGGTTGGACAGGGCTTGGAGCAGCCTGGGATGGTGCAAAGTGTCCCTGCCATGGCTTGGGTTGATATTTAAGGTCATTTCCAACCCTTCCAACCCAAATTTCTTGTAATATCTACACTTTAACCCATTTGTGGTGTCTGCTGGTGCTGCTATTTGCAGAAGGAGGATTTAAATCAATCTTGGGGTGTTCCCACAGGAGAGGATTCTCCAAGGAGCCCTCTCTGCCCTTGGCTGAAGCAGCTCCTGAAGATCTCCAGTGCTTAGGCTCTCCCAGGTTTTATTTCTCACTCCTGGCTTGGGCAGTGCTGCAATTTGCAGCACTGTAATCCTTGGAAAAGCTGCTCTGGGGGAAAAAACGACCCCAGACAGCCATGGAGATGAACTATCCCAACTTCTCCTGTGCAGGAAAAGGATCCTGACCCATCCCTCAGCCCATCCCTGGGTGATGCTGTGCTCTGTCCCCCATCTCTGACCCCCTCCCAGACTATGGGATCCCATTGCCAGCAGCTGTTTTAGGGTTTGGTACAGAATTTTGTGGCTGCAGGGGCATGGCACCATCCCTGGCATCATTTCTGACCCCTCCATCCTCTCAGGAGGGCACTGCCCAGGCTGCTGGCATCACTGCAGGGTTGGTTTTTGGGATCTCAGAAGCCCTTCCACCCCAGAGATCCTGAGCTGCACCAGCTGGAATCACAGCTGAGATTTGCCCTTGAGGGAGCTGCTGCTCCACGCTGAGATCTTTTTATTTTTCTGAGTTTCACTTCTGTTTCTCAGTGTTGGGGAAATCAGGAGAATGTTCTGCAGCCTTTCCTCCCTCAATCCCCAAGCTCTGTGCAATCACCCATGGGATTTGTTTGAAGTGTCCTTGCACATTTTTTGTTGGTGCATTCCAGGTCTGACAGCAGAATTTTGGGGGATTTTTGGGTGGGGAGAAAGGAGAAGCAGGGAAGGCCATTTGGCTGTGCTGGCAGCTCCTCACAGCTCCCAGATTTCCTTCCTGCCTCTGCTGTCCCGTGTAATCTGTTTTACAGCTCTGCAGTTTTGGATGGAGCAAGAGCAGAATTTATGGTGATGGCTGATTTATAGATTAACTGCAACACCATTTGCTCTCAGGCAGATTTGGCAAAGCAAGACCCTTTTCTGTTGATAAAAGGCAGAGAGAAAGGAACAGGGATATTCATTAAAAGGAATAAAAGGAAAGTGAGATAAAGTATGGCCAGGCAGAACAGCTTTTCACTCTCTTGACTCTTCAAATGAAGGTGAAATCTGCTTTGGAATGGGCTTTGTGCCCCGAAAATCCGTGTGTGTGTTGATTTGCTGGGAGAGCAGGAGGGATGGTTGGGATGCAGAGTTACATCCCCCTGTAATTCCCTGATAACTGAGCAGGAATTCACTGCAGTCATTAATTAATCCATCCCAACCCTGATTTCTGCCCCCAGCCCCTCACCCTGGAGGTGGTGCTGTGGGAGAAGGATCCAGCAGTGAACAGACAGAGCTGCTTTGCTTTTTTTTTCCTGAGCTCTCCCTCGTGCCTGTGGATTATCTTCCCAATCAGGTGCTGCAGTTGGAACAGCAGAGATTTCTCTTTTTTAATAGACTCAGGTTTTTTTTGGCCTTTCATTAGGCTGTTGTGGACAGATTATTAAAAGGTCATTTTTTTCTGCCGCAGAGGAAGCGCAGGATTTGAGGAGTTGGGACTCGTGGATTGTTTTTTTTTCTTCATTCACCTCATCTAACTGGGAAAAAAAAATGCCAGGAAGGTTGAGCCAAACTGGGATTGATGGAATTAATGATGGAACTTTTCTGAGGAGGGACTGATGCCCTGGGAGAGCATGGATGGAGTGACCTCAGCTCAGTGCTGTGTTTGTGCTTCCTCCCCAGAGCCCTCTTGGGTTTTCATTCCCACCCAAACCCTCTGCAAAAAGCATGGAATTATTTTGTACTTTGCTGTAGTTTGAGTTTTTGGTCCATGCTCTTTATGGCCATCTTTACTGAGCCTCCTCAGCTGGTTGAAATCACAAATCTTTGAGGTTGTGGCAAAGAGGAGACTCTTCCCCACCTTCTTTGCACTTTCCATGATGATCAGAGAAGGAGGAGGTGCTGATCTGGGGTCACATCCTCATTTTTGAAGGAGAAAGGGCTGATTTCTGCTCACATCCTATTTTTGAGGGTGGAGGTGCTGATCTATGGTCACATCCCCATTTCCCATGGAGGAAATCCACAGAAAACTGAATTTTAAAGTAACTCTTCCTGGCTTTGAAGTACCCTGGGATTTTTAGTTTTACCTGCTTGGGTGGGGAGATTTGTTTGGCTCCAAGAGCAAAAATCAAGCTTGAAGCACAATCAGCACAAATCCTGATGTTTTATTCTCACAAGAGAACAGGCTCACGGTGATGATTTCAAGAATTCCATCCTCAGGTGGCTCCTGCCTGATATATATGGTTTATATTAAAGTAGCAAGGTACTTATGAGGCTTATTAATTAAAAACTTTTTGTAGTCTTTTTAAATGTTATTAATATAAAAAATGTAATAATTTTTTCTATAGCATTAAAATACAATGTAATTATTTTTCATTCTGCCCTGGTGGTCCTACAGCCCCAGAATTGCTCAGAAATCTCAGATGGATTGAGAGAAGCAGGTCTTTGATCCAGCAAGGCTCTTGCTCCACCTCACTGCTGCCTTTTCCAAGTGTCTGCTCTCAGAGCTCAGGGCTGATTTGAAATGAAGATCTATGGAAGGCTGACAGGATCACAGATTGGTTTAATAACAGAGGCTTGGAGCAGAGCTCTGAGACACGAGGGGAGGGAGATGTTCTTCCATGCTCCATCTCACTCCTTCAGCCCGAGCTGCCTTGAGCCCTGTGGGACAATGAGCTTGCAAATTCCAGCTTGGCACAGAGCTGGCAGCAGGGTTTAGAAAGGCCAGGAAGAACCTGGAGTGGTGCTGCAGAGCTTTGTCTTTATTCACATTTTGTTAACGCCTTGGCAGAAATCAGTGGGGATTTTATTTATTTATTTTTTTTTTCTCCCCCCCACTTTACTCAGCAGAGAAAATTGTTGGAGGGTTGATGCCAAGTGCAGCACAAAGTGTGGTTTAAAAGAAGAGGAGCCAGTGGGAATGACAGCACTTAAACAGCATTTGTTAACCCCTTCGTGTTCTGGGTTTGCATCCACAGCATTTCCAGCTGCATAGAGGGGATTAAAAAAAAGTGTGAGGAAGATTAATTCACAAACACCAGAGATTTGTGTCCAAAAAGGAGATAGAGGAGTCCTGTAACTTTATTAATGAATAAAGGGAGAGGCCATGGGCATTTCCCATGGGGTCTCTCTAATTTTTAGATGATGCAGCCTCTTTTATCCCAAATTTCCCAGTCAAATTTCCCTCTCTTTTCCCCATTAGCTGAGGTACTTAGAGGTGCAGGCTCCCCAAAACTCCTAGCACAAGCCCCCCCTTGAATATATATATCCACCTTTCTTCTTCTTTTATCCTCTATATCTCTTCTCTTTTAGTCTATCAACACAATCTGGGGTAAGTGAATGGGAATTCCTATGGAATGTGGAAAAAATTTCCATTTATTCCTATGGAATATGGAAAAAAAATTCCATTTATTCTGATGGAATATGGAAAAAAATCCATTAATTCCTATGGAATGTGGAAAAAAAATTCCATTTATTCTGATGGAATATGGAAAAAATTCAATTTTTTTCTATGGAAATCCTTCCCATTGCTTCCTTCCATCTCCCAGTATTGCTCATACCTTACCTGCAGAGTCACAGTTTGTTTTTAAAGACATTCCCTCCTCGTTCTTTTGAGAAGAAATGAAGGGAATTTTACAAACTGTGTCAGTGATTTTTATCAAATCTAGGCTGGTGCCTTTGATGCTGACAAGAACACAGCACTCCCTTCCAATTGGGAACGGCGAATTTTGATGGATGAGGAGCATTAAACCTTCGGAATCTGGGTTTTCCTCCTCAAAAAAAAAAAGAAAAAAAATAAAATAAAGTGTTTGTAGAGGCGTTGTACCTCCAGCACCAGGGGTTTCCTGATCTAAGGATATCATTCATTACTCTTGAGCAAATTTCATTTGTTCTGCAGGCAATTAGCAGGGTTTTTTTTCAGGAATTGGTTTCAGGAATGAGGAGCATTAAACCTTGGGAATATGTGTGTAGAGGTGTTGCACCTCCAGCACAAGAGGTTTCCTGATCTAAGGATATCATTCATTACTCTGGAGCAAATTTCATTTGTTCTGCTGCAGGCAATTAGCAGGGTTTTTATCAGGAATTGGTGTTTTTGTGCCCGGTGAAGGAGGCAGCTCACACAGGTCACTCCATACGAGGCACAGACATCTCTGATCTCCCCTGGTTACCTTTCTTCTCCTTATTTCTGCAGTTGAAATGAGCTATTATTTTCAAATGCGGGCTCTTTGATGCTTAATCTTTGCTTTTCTTCCCATTTGCACGGTATCCACTACAAAACCGAGCAGTAATTAATACTCTGATTGCCAGTTCAGGGAAATAAATCTGATGTGAGCAGGTTCTTCCAAACAAATAAGGGGCAGTGGCAAGGGGCTGGATATTGTAGTCATTCATCTCCGTTGAATTGTGTACTAATTATCTTCTTGGCTAAACTGAATGAGGAAATGACTTCATAATGATTTTCCCCAAACACCTTTTTTCTTAGGAAAATTCCTCCTCCACGCTGTTCATTCGCTGCAGGGACAGGCTCTGGGTTATTTTTGCAAAGGGAGAGACACTCCAACGTGCTCTGCAATTTTGTGCTTTTGTGCCTGGCATTTGTGGAGCTGACTGGACTGGGACAGTGAGAGCCCTTCCAAGAGCAGATGGTCGGTTCACATTAAATTCTCTGCTTTAAAACAGCGTTTAAAAACGGCATTTGGAGCTCTGGAAAAAAAAAACCAAATCTCCTTTTTGTGTTTGTGGAGTTGGGGGAGAAGTAGCCCATTGTGCTAATCTTGGAGCTGGGTTGTACCTCTTGAAAATTCATATTGCCTTAAAATCAGAATTTTAAAAAGCTCCTGTCTAATGTCACTTCTTGAAACTAATGGCTCTTTAATCCTATTTCTAGCTCCAGGCAACTTTGAGGGTTGAAGAGCCTTTGAGAAGTACGTGATTGGCACGAGTTAGGCTTGACTTTAATCTTCCAACACCCAATCCCTGGGGATTTGATCCCAATTTTGGAATAACCTGAGATACTCTACCCATCCTTATTGGAAAACAAATGCAGAATTTGCAATCACAACTTTGGTTTCTTTGGAAAGTTTTTCATCCTCTGTTCCATCAGCAGCTGCCAGATCTTTGTGGTGTGGGTAATGAGGAAGTTTTGTGCATAAAAAAATTTATTTTCTGGAGTGAAATGGGTCCTGTGGGTGGATTCTGAGTGTATCTGGTGCTGCCCAGGCCCTTCCTGAGCAGTTTTGCCCTGATTTTCTCCCTGTGCTGCCTCCCCAAGGTTTTTCCTGAGCAGCTGGGACAGGCAGGTGGGTTTGGTGCATTTTAGAGCCATAATTTGGCCCTGTCATTATCTATTTACTCCTAATTAAGGCTTTTGGAGTTGATACTCCCCAGCCTGGGTGTTTATCTTTCTCCCTGGGTGTTTTTCAATAAAAATGTCATTATTTGAAATGGTTAAAGGCACTGAATTCCATCATCCATTGTCCTGTGAAACGATCTGCTAAAGATAAAATTGCACTCGATAAAGGTTCTTGAGGAACGAGGAGCTCTCTCTGATCCCTGGATTTTATCTCCAGAGCAGGGTTTGCATTCCTGATGGGAAGAAAAGGGACAGGAGAGGGAGGAAGGAAATCTTTCCAGCCCATTCAGCATGAATGAGGAGGAGAAAAAGGGAGCTGATTTTGGTGTTTTAATAAAAGAAATGGAGTTGATTTCAGTGTTTTAACAAATTTTTGGGAGAGAGGGATGGAGGGAGGTGAATTTTGGAGGAACCAGACCAACCTGAGGCTGGAAGGATCCTAAGGAGCCCCTGGGATCTGCCCAATTCCCTGAATTCTCTGAATTCCCTGCTCCATCATCCCTCAGTGACCCCAATCCTGCATCCCAGGGCAGCCTGGCCTCTCCTTTTTCCTGACACACTTGTTAAATTCTCAATTCACCAGACATTTGCTTATTTATTCTGATTGTTGCTGATCATAATTCTGATGAGGGAAGAGAAGTGACCATGGGAGGGAGGTGACAATGTTCCCAATAAAGGAACAATCAGTTTTTCTTGTGAAAATACCTTTTTTCTTTTCCCATACAGGCAAAACAGCTTCAATATAGGACTGAAAAATGGGACTTTGATCCCTGTGGGTCCCTTCCAGCTCAGAATATCCCAGGATATTTCAGTGTGGAAAATCCCCTTTTTTTTTCCCCCCAATCTTTGCTCTGACATGAGGAGGAGATGTGAATGTAAGAAATGTTTTACCTCGTAGAAAAAACGAGACCTTTTTAGAAGCAGGACCTGAACTTTGCAGGGAGGGACCTTCCCGTGCTCCTGGTGGCTCTTTGTGGTTCTGATGGTGATGGATTCTCCTTTTTGGGTGATGGATTCTCCTTTTTGGGTGATGGATTCTCCTTTTTGGGTGATGAATTCTCCTTTTGGGTGATAAATTCTCCTTCTGGGTGATGAATTCTCCTGCTGGACCGAGGAGTTTCTTTTGCTGCCATCGTGGGGGTGAAGGTGTGGCAGGGCAGGGCTCACATTTTGGGTTGATGTTCACCCTTTACCCCAAAGAACATTTTTTCATTCCTCCTGTCATGCCCAAGAGCGAGCTGGCATTTGAAACTTCTCCGGGTCAGCGTTCTTGGCACAATTAAATCTGCTTTGAAGGCAGATAACTCACCCCAGCTGCCTGACACGGGGAACTGGGCATTTCAAATGTGTTTCTGCTGTTCCTTTTTGCAGTAATTATGGGGTGTTAAACTGTTAGGGGGACCTGCTTGGGCAGCCCTTGTGCAGACCCTGTGAAATTGAGTTTCTTATACTGAAGTGACATTTCCGAAGCTTTGTGGTTGAACCTCCCTGAGAGCGTGGTGGGTGGGATTTGGGGGATTAATCATGCTTTAATTGCTCTGTTTTGGTGCAAGAATGAGATGTGGAGCCTGTCAGAAACTCTGGAGTGACAGAAAAGGTCTTGGGAGATTTGCAGGATGGAGGGATGGGATGGTCTGGTCCTTTGCCAAAGGTGGTGATGGCTTCAGGGGGAAGGAAGAATTCCTCCTGAACGAGGAGGAACCAGGAATGAGCAGGGCTTTGCTGTGGGTGAAGGTTTTGGTGGAAGGCAAAACTGAGCTGCCTCCCTTTGGAGAAGCAGCAGTGAGGGGAGAAACTGAGGCTGGAAGGATCCTGAGATCTGCTGAATTCCCTGAATTCCCTGAATTCCCTCTTCCACCATTCCTCAGCTGCCTCAATCCTGCATCCCAGGATGGCCTGGCCTCTCCTTTTTCCTGACACACTTGTTTAATTCTTAATTCACCAGACATTTGCTTATTTATTCTGATTGTTCCCGCTCATAATTCTAAGCCATTAGAGGGGAAAATTGTATTCAGAAATGCTGTTTCACACTTTATTTGTTTGATGATTTAGAGCGATGGAAAATAGCACATTTGCAGGCTTTTATAGGCTGATAATTATCCACATCCATCAAGGCCCCATTCCAGGGGAATAAACAAAACACCAAGAAAATTACACTATTAATGGTATCCTATGATGGCAAATGGGACAGATCTTATATTTTTTTTTTGTGTTAAGGATAGAGAGGGGACTGTCCAGTTAAATTCAGGTTGGGATGGGAGGGTGGGGAGGCCCTGGAATGGAATTCCCAGAGAAGATTTCTGTAAATGGATTTCTGGAATTCTGGAAATGGATTTCTCTGGATTTCTGGAAATGTCTTGGGGCAGCTTGGGATGGTGGAAATGAGATTTAAGATCTCTTCCAACCCAAACCATTTTGGGATTCTGTGATTCCACGTTAACAAAAGCAAGGCACCACTCCAGGAAGATAATTTTCTAACACATCCCACAGCTCTGGGGCAAAAACCTTTAGGACCTGTGATCCTGACTCAAGAACTCAGGAAATTACATGGAAGCAGAGATCAGAAATGCCAGAATTAAGTTTCATGAAATGAGTTTGGAAGCCGAGAGCCATTCCCGCAGAACAGCGAGTTCTGGATGCCTACAAGTGGTGCTTGATCCACTTCAGGGATTTTCTGTTGTTTTGCTGGAAAGTAGAAAAAGGTAATTTAAAAGGCTCAGTATATTACTTTCAGGTTGTTGACTTCAGGGTGAGATGACATTTGAGTCACAGAATTATAACTTTTTTCATCTTGAGCCGCTTTTTTTCTTCTCCCTCACTCGTAAATCTGGTGGAGCAGCCGCGTATTTTTCCTGCTGCAATTCCCAGAATTGCTGAGTGCCAGGGTTTGGTGAAGCCTGGCCCTTTGTCTTGGAGTGGGCATTGAAGGTTTCTTTCAAGCCCAATTCCTTGAAATTCGGATTTCTCTCCATCCTGCTGCTGGTTTGGCTCCGTGACCATCAAAATTCCCATTTTCCTGTGGACCAGGCTGAGCCAGAGGGGCAAATCCTACCCTTGAGTCCAAGGCAGCATTCCCAACGTATAAAAAAGGGATTTTGGGTGGTTCAGATCTGTGGGTTGCCCGTGGAATTGAGCAGAGCTGAGCTCTGGGCATGGTGACAATCAGTGCCAAGGGACACCAGGATTTCTGTCCCCACAGAGAGCAGGGGGTGATGCCAACCCTGGTGATGTCTGGGGGTGTTCATTGCTCAAAAACTGCCCTCCCTCAATTGCAGAATTTTGATTTTTCCCATCGTTTTTCTGCCTGGTGATGGTTGATTTTTTGTGTAGATGGAGCTCAATCTGTGCTGCACGTGCCGGAGCCTTCTGTCCCTCTCACTGCTTTTAAGCAGCAGCCCAAATTCTGTCTTTATTGCCTATCTTTATGGAAATCAGTCAGATTTGTGAGCATAACTTAAAGCAGAATTTGACCTAGTTTTAATTCTCTTCCGCAGTTAATACGTTGAATTCCTAAGAATAAACGCAGAGGAACGTGTGGGCTCTGCTTCCTAAAAACCGGCCCAAAGGAGAAAAAAAAAAGTTAAATTTCTAAAATTGGAGCAAGCTATTACCATTCCGTGCCGGGGTATTTTGATTTGTATATTATTACATTTAGTTCTTTTTTTCTAAGTGGAAATTCCTGCTCTCTGGCTGGTTTTTATCCAAGCAAGTCTTGATTTTTTATTTTTTATTTTTTTTTCCCCCTTTGTCTCTCCACGGGCCGTTCTCTAAAGCCTCGCTCGGCTTTTTGCAGGCTGCAGTTTCAGATAACACAATAACCGTGTTCCAACGTATTAAACTTTTAACATCCTCAAGATTCAATTAATCTTATCTTTACAACTCCCAATTACAGGCACTAATTAAGTGAAGGTTGCATTGTAGACTGGGGATATTACATTAATCATCAGCAGCCTTGTAGCCATAAATTAGTTCTTTCCCAATCCTTCAGCGTTTTTCCCAGAAGGAATGGAATGTCTCATTTCCCTGTTTTAAGGGACATTAATCCCACAAAGGAGCTTTGGATCGGGATTAGTTTTATCACATTTATGTAAGTGATGAATGGTCTTTGTAAAAGCAAAGCCACCAGCTTTGTCCCAGACAAAATGAAATTGAATTGTTTGATAATTACGCAATTTAAGGCGCTGTCAAACTTTGGTCAGGGGATGTTGTGGGAGTCCATCTCTGCTTTTTTTTTTTTATTTTACAAGATTAGGTGTTACGTAGTGTTTTGTCTTAAATTTTTTATTTTTTTTTAAAGCCATCACTTGAAATCTGCTTAAAGGTTCTAAATCCCATGTGGGATTTCTGGGCTGTGATTTCTGGCCAGCTCAGGTGTGGTTGAGTTTGTGACTCTGAGCTGCCTCTCCTCACCTTAGAAATGCAGAATTTGGCTGAAATCTCCCCAAATCAGTTGCATTTTGATCCCCCACCCTGACAGTTTAACACTGACTCCTTCCCAAACATTCTGGAACAGATTCCCAGAGGCAGAATAGGTTTTTTCAGACACAAGATCCAAGGAAAATTATCATCCTTGACTCAGTGACTGCCAGATGGAAAGGGTGAGAATGCTTCATTTTATAAATGATCAGGAGAATAAATAAATGAGAATAAATAAATAATAAATAAGTAAATAAATAGATGATCAGGAGAATAAAATGGGATCATTTTGTACCCACTGTGCACCTGTTGGTGCATCCCCCCTACAAAATCCTATCCCAGAGGCAGGATGGCTTTGACATCTTTATTGGAAACAGCAGAAATAATGTGTTTTTTATGATTCCCTTTGAAGAGAAGTTATAGCTGGCAATAAATGCCATCCCCAGCAGTGTAAATTCTGGGAATTCTCCATATTTCCAGCCATATTTAATTTGATTTACACATTTCCATTGGCAATGTTGTCGTGTGGCACCGTGTTAAACACATTTCGATGTGTCCTGGTAGTCAGTTCCCTCCTCACAACCCCACAAATAAATCTTTGTCTCCTGAGAATATCATGAACTTCAAAGCACTGAGAGAACTCGCAGCTTTTGGGAGGAAAAAGAATTATTTGAAACTTCCCTGATTTTTGGACGTGATGGGCACCCCCAGCCCTGTGACCTTCAGATTGTTTTTCCGGAATTTTGTTCAATAATTTGCACTCAAAAAAAAAATTTAAATGGAATTCTTCTGCACTTTATTTACCCCAATTTAATAAAGCCATCTTTAGGAAGTGTAGAAGTCGTTCCCTATACCTTTTAAATGATTTCCTCAGCAGATTTTTGTCTCTTTTTTGCCTCACCCCACTGGTTCCCAGCCTTTTATTTTTGATTTTTGTCTCTATTTTGCCTCACCCCTCTGGTTCCCAGTTTTTTCCTTTCAGTATTTTTATATTTATTTTATCTTTTGTCTCTGTTTTGCCTCCCCCAGGTACGCCATCCCCCCAGAACATGGCAAGAGGTTGGAACGCCTGGCCAAAGGTGAGTTTTGCTCTCACAAAACATCCTGAAAATTGTGATTTGAACCCTGACCAAGGCACCCACATCTTCCCCCAGCCCAGGAGAGGCAGAAGGGAGAGAATAAAAACAAATTATCACAAAGATTTATGGATTTTAGATAAGATTAGGGATTGAGAGGAAGATTTTTGTGCTCCTAAACAGGCTGGAACTTAAGTTGCAAAATGATTAATTATTACTACTAAATTTTATTTATTACTAAAACTGCTAAGAACGCTGCATGGAAAGGAAAAAAAAACCAACAAAAAAAAAAAGAAATTAACCCAAAGTCAGGGTGGGTTAAAGGAGAAAAATGGACCATTGAGACACAAGGAGGAACCTGCTGTGTTGGGGGAGCAGCTTCAGATCCAGAAATCCTGGCAGGGAATTTTCCTTCCAGTTTTTTCCTCCAATCCTTGATCTCCCGACACCTGAGCTAAAATTCCTTAAAAAACACTCGAATTTTGAGGCTTCGAGGCCACAATGGGTTGGGTTGGGAGGGACCTTAAAAATAATTTCATTACCCTTCACTCTATAACAATATATTCTGTATTTGGTGGTTTCCTTTTATTTATTTCTTATTTATTAATTCCTCCTTTCTTTCTTCAGTGCATAAAGTAAAATTAAAAAAAAAAAACAAAAAAAGTAAAAAAAAAGAAGGAGAGAAAAAGAAAATGGAAATGGGAGAAGGCAGAATTAGTTTGAGCTGTGGCAAATTCCCACTTCTCAAGCTTCAGGGGAGATGTCTGGCTGCAGGAGTAGATAGGTTTGAATTTGTTGATGTTGTTTCTATTTTTATTCCCTTGCACGTGTTGAAGGAGCTGCCCAGCTAAAAAAAGCTGCTCTCCCAGAATAATTAACTCCAGATCTCCCTGGTTCATCTTCAGAGAGGCAATGAGTGGTTGAAATGTGGTGGTGAAGATGGGAGGAGGCAGGAAAATCTGGAACTCCATTCTGGTGCGAAAGGAAAGTTCTGATGATGATTTCTCAGAAAACTGGCAAATTCCTGTAATTTTTTTCTAAAAAATCCTGTAATTTTTTTAAAATTCCTGTAATTTTTTTTAAAAAATTCCTGTAATTTTCCCCTGGCTGTACCATACTCCAGGGTGAGGAGCTGATTTTGTGGGGTAAATGCAGAATAATTGAGGAGGAGCATCCCTTGAGCACCAAACTCCGCGATCCCCAAACACAAATAATCCAAAAACCGCTCGGAAATGTTGCATTTCCACAGCTCCAGCTCAGTCATTTGCCAGCTTTTAATAGATAAAAAAAAAAAAAAAGTCATTTTTTCTAAGAAGTCAATCAATCAGACAACTTGTGTTCTGCAGGCTCTGAAACACCACTCGGAGCCTGACAGCAGCAATAATAAGTTTCTTGCTGTTTGTAACTAATTTTTTATGGATGATCAATTTTTAGGCACGAAATCGGGAGAGAATTATCGATGATCTGATCTTGATTTTAGTTTGTTGTCACTGAGAGCTGGGTTGGGTGATGATTTAACTCTGGAAAAAGCTGATATCCCCACATCGGTGGGGAGAAGTTTACCGTGGAGAAATGAGTGTGCAATTAATATGGAAAATGAATAGCTGAGCTGTAAATGGGCTCACTGGGAGAGCCACAGGAGCCCACGGAGAGAATGTTAATGTGTTGCCATGTTAGTGGTGCTAATCACTTCAAATGGGCTTCTTTATTAGTGGCTTTAATGAGAGCCACTTAAACTGTGCATTAAAAAGAGGAACTGCAGAGAGGGACGACAGGCTGGGTAGCAGACAGTCATCATTTTAATGGAAAGGCTTTTAGTGTAAAAATATAAGAAAACCTGGGATCTTGCAATCCTTTTGACTTTCTGAAACTCCTTCCATGATGTGTCACCGATCTGTTTGGGTTCCAGAGCTTGGGCTGTTTGATTTCCTAAATGGTAATGGGTCCCTATAAACACAGAATTCGTTATGGAATCACCCACTTGGAGGGAAAAATGTGATCTTGAGGAAAATTGATCAGGCTGATATTGGGGAGTTTGCTCAGTGTTCACCACTATTTTAGTTTTTTTTTCATTATTTGTGGTTTGTTTTAATAACTCAGTGTGGATTTTGGGTAGAATTTAATATTTAATGGTGTTGAGGTGCTGACTGGGTCAGGTCCTGCTGCCTCTGCTGCAACGTGTCCCTCCTGCACGGAGATATCTCCTTTCCCTTCTTTTCCCTGAATACCAACATTTTTTCCCTTCATTGGGCAGATTCATCTGAAATCTAACAGATATTATTTCCCCAAAAGCAGCCCAGCAGCCTCGTGCTGACGTTCCTCTTTTGAATGTTTTTCCCACAGGATTTTTCCCGGGAAGCTCTCAGGGATGCGACGCTTTCCTCCGGCACAAAATGACTCTCATTTCTCCCTCCATCCTGAAGAAATACGGGATTCCCTTCGACAGGGTAGGTACCAGAAGGCTGGGAGCACAACCCCTCTCTCCTGAGGGAACAAGAATTCAGCACGAGCCACAGGGGAGGAATTTCCTTCATTTTTAAGGGTGTTACCACGCTGAGTGCATCCCATAGTTCAAACCCGTAAAAAGGAGGATCTGAGGTTGGGCTGAGACACCGTGAAGCCAAGAAAAGCTGTCACTGAACATTCAGTGACCCTCTCAGGCTGAGAGGGACAAGCTAACAAGGTTATTCTGCCTTTTCAATGGGCAGAAAACCCCCCTGGTGATTTGATTTTTATTCATTTTTTGATTTTCTCGTGGATCCAGTGTGACCCAGAGCGGAGCTGCCTGTGCTGGCTCCCTGTTGTGTAAGTTTGTGCTGCTCTAAGCCTGGAAGGATCCCTGCAGCTCTTAAGCCCTGATTTGAAAAGAGGGGGTCACGTTGATTTGCTGTGATCGTTTTAATGTGCTTATTTCTCCAAAGTCTTGTGGCAAGGAGTAAATCTCCTGAGCCAAGTGTGGTTACAGGGATTTGGATCTGTGCAGAATCAGTCAAAACTGCTGCTTCTGCTGTTCCCAGCCCTGCCTGTGAGTGTGGGAAGTTTCCAAAATGCCTGTTCCGAATGTTTTTTTACTAAATCATGGAGTGGGTTGGGTTGGAGGGACTTTAAATCCCATCCAGGGCCACCCCTGCCATGGCAGGGACACTTCCACCATCCCAGGGTGCTCCAAACCCTGTCCTGAAGCAGTGGCTGTTGAGGGAGGATCACTGTAATTCCCAAACAAGGCACAAGTGCCACTTTTCCAGGGGAATAGAGAGATAGGATCCCTTCATCTGAATTCTTGGCAGATTTCAATGAAGTGAATAGGCAGCGTTTATAAATCTCTATAATGGTGTTCTGGAAAAAAAAAAAGCAACCGATCAATACGAGGGCTTTTTAATAATTAAAAATGTGTATTTCTGTAATCTCCTATTGATTTCTCCATTTATTGCTCAAGAGCTTGCAGAAGTCAGTAAATTTGGGGCTTTCTCTGTGAGTGGCAGTTTGTGCTGGCTTTCCTTCAATAGTTATTACTTTTCTGCATGGCCTATCCATCATCTGGAGTGTTTTCTAATTTATGGTGGGATAATTTTGACAGCAGTGCCACGGCCGACGTGGGCTTGAAATGGAGACACCAGGATGTGCATTTGCTGATAGAAACATCATCTTTCCATCCTCTGAAGCAGCAGAACTGCAGGGATTTATGGAGGGCAGGGATGTGGGATGATCCATGGGGCTGGGTCAGGCTGGGCTTCACCTCCTCCAGAAATCCTACAGCAGCTTCCTGTCTACCCCAGCAGCTTTAATTCCCTCTTTTTGAAATTATCCTTCTGATGTTAATGACAGCAGCAAGTTCAGCTGTTGGCCCAGGCAAAGGGGAAATGTTTGAACTCGTGTTTGTTGATGTTTTCCCTTTGGCCCCATCCTCGTGTTTGGAATTTGGAGTCCCCTGGAATCTCTGTGGGCTCTGGGCTGTGGGGTGTGAGTTATGGCTGCTGGGAGGAATCCAAATGGAATTGCTTGGTCTGGGACAGCTGGGAGAGCTCTGGCAGCTCTGCTGGGCTGGAAGGACAGGGAAGGTCGAGCTTTGCCTCTTCCTTAAACCCTGGCAGGGAGATGCTGCTGCACCCTCCAGTGGGGTTTTTGAACGGGTCTGTGTTCTCCAGCTGCTGCATTGAGTGACCTGTGGGACATCTCCTCCTTGTTCCTTTTGATCCTAAACCAGGCTCACCTAAAACAGAGTCTGGACAGAACTGAGAGAATCCAAAGCAGTTCTGTTGATTTCAGGGCCTTCAGGTAGCAGATTCTGTGATCAGATCTTGGTTTTTCTGCTCCTTTCAGGGGAGGGGAAGGCAGAGCTGGGGGGTCCCTGGGTGATGCTCCGGGCTGGGTTCCACTGATGCCAAAAAATCTGGGTTCACCTAAACCAGAAACTGGAGAGAATTGAGAGAATAAAAATCAGCTCTGTTATTGCAGGGCCTTCAGGGCCATTCAGGGCAGTCCCACACCCACAATGGACAATGGCTCACGGCTTTTTCACCCTTTCTCACTTTTGTCCATTTGCACATCGGGATTTGCTGAATCCTCCAATTGCAGCTGCAGCCAATGCAGTCAAAAACTCCAACTTGGCTCCCCCAATTCTCTGTTCTTTCCATCTCTTGGGGCCTGGCCCAGGGAGGTGTCCTTGAGTTTGGGGCTGCAGAGGAATTGTTTTGTGTAAAAATGGGAGAGCAGGAGCTCAGCACTGTGTGTGGAGTCTGGAGTTAAACACTGGAGAATCCCAGGATTATAGAGATGTAATAGAAAAACTGAAATAGAGAAACTGAGAGAAACTGTAAGAGAGAAACTGAAATATTGAGGCATCACTTTGTTTTTCAGATCACCCAGGAAGCTGGAGAGTTCATGATCACATTTCCTTACGGTTACCACGCTGGCTTCAACCACGGCTTCAACTGCGCCGAATCCACCAATTTCGCCACTTTGCGCTGGATCGACTACGGGAAAATGGCAACACAGGTGGGGTCACCTCGGGGTGAGGGGCTGGAGCAAACCCCCAGCTCATAGGGCCCACAAAAATGGGAATGGGGTTATTATTTTCTCTAATTTTTTTAAGGACAGCATGGAAAACGCGTCTTCTTTGGGATGTGCTCTTTCACTGTCGCACATTGCAGCTTTTGCCTCTTGATAATTTATTTTATTCTGGGTGTCAGAATTGCTTTCTGACTTACTTTGTTTTCTCAAGTGCTGCGTGTGACGTTGTGAACAGGTTGTTTTGGGGATTGGTAAATTGGAATTCGTTTCCTGATGCATCCAAACTGCGTTTCACAGCGAATAAGTTGACTGATGTAACTGAGTACAACTCATTAGGTACACACTGAAGGGGAAGGAATAAACTGGAAATACTTTTTAAGCTTTAATAACCCTATGGAAATAACATTCTGAAAATACCTGAGTTCCTCGGTTAAATTTGGAGAGGAGAGTTGTGTTTGTGGGGTTATTTCTCATCAGGGCAGCTTTCTGGTGTGTTTTGTTGCTCTGGTTTTATGACAGCACTCGTATTCCTCTCTCCTGGTTTGAAGTCTGGAGAATAATTGATCAGCAAAGTTTATTCCATAAAATCTGGGAAATTTTGCCACAGGCAGGGACACCTCCCACTATCCCAAATTGCTCCAAACGCCATCCAGCCTGGCCTTGGACACTTCCAGGGATGGGTCAAACATTTGCATTTGTTTGGAGTTCAAAGGATGCCTCAAATCAAGCATCTGAAGCTCAAAAATAACCAAGCAATCTTGCTTTAAAAATGTAAAAAATGGTGTTTTTCTGCTGTGACCTTGTAAAGCAGGTTTGTGTGTAGTGAGTGGTCATGGTATTACACCCCAGAAAATGGGGTTTATCATGGAAATTCAGGCAGACCCTTAACTACAACGGAGCCAGCAGGCACCGCTCGAATATTAAAAGCAATTTTGGGTTCAGCCATGTGTTCACAAACAAGTGACATTTGGGAAGTGCAGTTTGAGATGGAGCCTCCATGCTTACATTGTTAAGCAGCGTTGCGTGAAATTACCGAACAAGCGGCGGCGAGCTCGGAGCAGATCTGGGCACACGGAGCAGGAATGTGGCAGGAAATGCCCAATTTATTCCTCTGCTTTGAGTTTCCTGTTGCTCTAAACCAGGTGTTGATGATCCCTGGGGGGTTTGTTGCATTGGGAGGGTGAAATTTTGGTTGAAATGTTGTTGGGGTTTAGCAGGGAGTTGAGGAAATGTCAGCTGGAGCTGCCTGTGCTTCTGTGGGGAGAGAATTCCTGCAGAGATATCAGGAGGGAATCCTTCCTTCCCTGGGAGGGTGGGGAGAGCCTGGCACAGATCCCCAGAAAATTTGTGGCTGCTTCACCCTGGAAATGTCCCAGGACAGGATTTGGAGCAACCTGAGATGGTGGAAGGTGTTGGGGGGGGATGAGCTTTGAGGTCCCTTTCAACCCACACCATTCCCCCATCCTTTAGTGTGGGATTTTTAGATAACTACTGCAGCTTTTATTTAAAAAACAGCTTTTATGCACTCCCAGGCACAATTTAAATTATGTTGCTCACATGCAGGCAGGTTTAGGGATTTTTTTTGTTCCCATATCCTTGTTTATAAAAAGTTCTTGGAAACTCTGAGCTGGCCAAAGCTCTTCCTGCCCTGACCCAACTGCTGGGGGAGAGATTTCCTCCTTTTTTCGGGTCACCAGCACAGCTCTCATGTCCTGCTATCACTCAGGAGATTGGAGACAAGGCAAGGTTCATAATTAGCCAGTTGTAATCTTCATCTGGACATGAACTTGGGGAGGAGGTTTAAATTCAGTGGTGCAGTGGAAGAGAGTGAAAAAAAACCCCTACATTTTATAGGTTTTTTTTTTTTACCTTGGAGAGCAAAGCTGTGCTAATTGCCTGCCAGATGGGTGCAATGTTCTGCATCCCACTGAGAACCTGCCTGGGCTGGAAAAAAATACAGAATAACCAGCCTGGAGTGTAAAGATCAGCTGCTGAGACACTGGTCCTGCTCTAATTGTAGAACAAGTGTCAGTAAAAAATTAATTAAAAAATAGCAGTGGCTGCAGAGTTGTGTGGGAAACTGATAGTGGGTAATTCCTCTTGTGTCTGTAAATGTGGAGCCAGGATAGGCAGATCCTTAAAAATTCCAGTGGGAATTGGTTTGGTGAATACTAACGGAATAATCCAAGCTGTCCTGTTTGGTTCAAAGATGTCTGAGAGCTTGGTATGGGGTTTTGGAGTCTTTCTCTGCTTGGGTTTTTGGTTATTCTGCCCCTTAGGTCTGATTTGCTGCTCCTCCTCTACTCATTGCTCCTCCATCCTCAGTGCTGAGCATCAAATTTGGATCCAGGATGGACAGATCCTTAAAAATTCCAGTGGGAATTGGTTTGGTGAATACCAAGGGAATAATCAAAGCTGTCCTGTTTGGTTCAAAGCTGTCTGAGAGCTTGGTGTGAGGTTTAGGAGTCTTTCTGTGCTTGGGTTTTTAGTTATTTTGCCCTTTAGGTCTGATTTTCTGCTCCTCCTCTACTCATTGCTCCTCCATCCTTGGTGCTGAGCGTGATTTGTGACAGATTTCACTTTTTTTTTTCCTGATGGGCAGGAATCTTCAGGACTGGTTTTCTCAGCTCTCAGCAATCTCCTCAAATCCAGAGGACGGTTATTCCATCCTCCTTCATGGCCTTCATTCCCCACTGGGAGATGTTTTCTTGCCTGCAGCTGGACATTGTGCCCAGAAGTGCAAGAAAGAGCAGCTTTTGAACCATTTTGTTTATTGTGGTGTAAATGTCTCCATCTGTCCTGGAGGAGCCTCGTGCTGCAGCTGCCTCCTTCCAGCCAAGGTGACTTTGAGACCAACCTCAACTTGGTTTTCCTACCTGATTTTTTGGGAAAATCTGAGCTGCAGATCCTCATTTAGGGATGGGAGGGACCTTCAGCTGAGTGTGGTCCCAAATTTCCTGCTGGCAGCTCAAATTTTGGCAGGGAATTCTCCTGGGGAGATCAATCCCATTGGGCTGAGGTGCCACTGTCACAGTGCAGAAAGAGACCCAGAAGGAAAGAGCTCAGTGGGGTTTTCACAGCACTGAATTCAAATTCAAATTGCAGCTGCAATTCAAATATTTGCTTTGGACTTCAACATTCCCGAGCCAGTGGTGCAGCTGAGGAGGGATGGGTTTATTTGTCTGTACTGCAGTTAATGTTTGCCTGCACAGGCAGAGCTTAGAAATTAGGGAGAAATATTTCCCCGTGCTTGGAGATCCTCAGTCATTCGTCTTCCATTTGTCATATTTTTTTTTTTCTGTTTGATTGTTGAAAAAAAGCTGCTGAGCAAAAGGCAGGGAATTATAATTTTCACTCCTTTTTTTTAAAAAAAAATTCTTTTTATTTTTCCACCGTGAGCCTGCAGTTCCTTTCTGAATTCCTGAGTTTTTTTTTCAGATGCCACCAGTGACAGAGCATTTGAGCAGCTCTGTCTTTACCCAAACAATCCTTTTAAAACCAAGGCTTTCAGGAGAGTGCCCTTGCTGCAGCCTGTGAGGCTCCTGCCATTCAACCAGACCCTTTCAGAGTGCACAGTTTTAGCAGAAATTCAAATCCCAGCTCGGCTTTTCTGTTCCTTTGGCAAACTGGACTGAAAATAAGTGGATGGGAGGGGAGCAGTTTCTGTGCTTTCCTTTCAATTATCAGCAGCCACTCCTGGACAAGGTCTGGGTTCCTGCTGGCTGCCACTTTCCTGCCTTCCTTTATCTCCTGTTTGCTCCAGAGAAGCTGCTGGAATTCTCCCTCTCGATTTAAAACGAGGTCAGGCTGCCCTTCCTTCCCAAATCCTGCGTTTTCAGGTTCTGAAAGAAGCAGCTTTCACCTCATCCCAGGTTTTTCCCAAAAAAATCCTCACTTCAGGGTGCTCCTGCTCTGCTGCTCAGTCCTTTGGGGAAGGGGGACACGAGAAAAACTCTTTGATTTGGATTTTATTGATCTGCCAAGATCCCAGCCTACGATTTTTTATGTGGTTTGTTTCCTCTAAACCTTCTCCTCACTCAGTTTTTCTGTACTAAATACATAATATTGAAATAATCTCCAATTTACACTTGGAATATCTGTGATTTCAAGTTGTCCAGCATATCATTTTCCAGATAAAATTGAAGCTTTCTTCTTGCTATTCACATTTTAGTAGATTTTTTTTCCCTCAATACGTATTTTTCAAGGAAATAAAACTGGTTAGGTTTTTGCAGGAACCTGTTTGATAATGCTGCAAAATTGCTCCCCAAAATAAGTCAAATCAGAATTGTATTTTTGCATTACTTTGTGTCTATGCCTCAACTGACTCTAATTAGACCTTTTAAGCTTAGAACACAGAAAAAAAATCTATTATGAAACAGCATTTCCATAGTTTATTTTTGTCAGACATTCAAAACTGCTCTTTTACTCTAATTAGACCTTTTAAGCTCAGAATACATTAAAGAAATCTATTATGGAATCACATTTCCATGGTTTTATTTTCATCAGATTCAAAGTTGATCTCCTACGAATTCTTCCACCTTTCTTTACTTATTTTCTTGTGTTATTTGTAAACACCCCTAACACCCTACTCTTGATTCTGTGCAAGAAAAAGGAACTTTTACAGCTTTTTTTTTTTTGTGCTGAGGTGGAAAGGAGGTGGTTATTTTTTGGAAACTGTATGGAAGCTTTGTTTTATCAGTTCTTTTCTGAGTTTTTTTTTGTAAGAGGAGGATCCAAGTTCTGACTGGGAGGTTCTTGGCATGATTTTTGTTAATGGAGGAAGAGCATTTTGAGTTCAGTGAGAAGAATAAATAATGGGTTTATTGAGAATTCCAGGGATGGATGGATGGATGGATGGATGGATGGATGGATGGATGGATGGTGGGATAGATGGATGTATGGATGGATGGATGAATGGATGGAGGATTGGATCCATGGATGGATCAGGGATGATGGATGGGATCCTGGATGGATGGAGGATCGATGGATGGATATGGATGGACGATGGGATCTGGATTATATGGATGGATCAGGGATGGATGGGATGGATGGATCAGGGATGGATTTGATCCATGGATGGATCAGGGATGGATGGGATCCATGATGGAAAAGATGGAGGGTCAGGGATCGGATGGATCAGGATGGGATGGGATCCATGGATGGATCAGGGATGGGATCCATGGATGGATACTAGGGATGGAGGGATGGGCGATCCATTGATGGGTCATGGAGCAATGGATGGATCCATGGAGGGATGGATGGATCCATGGATGGATCCATGGATGGATCCATGGATGGATGGATCAGGGATGGATGGGATGATTGGATGGGATGATGTGGTGGGGATCCTGTGGATCGGGATGGTGATCATGGATGTAGGAAGGTTTGTGGTGTCGGGTGGATGTGTCGGATCGTGGGTTGAGATCAGTTGGATCGGTGGATGGATCATGGATGGATCAGGATGGTGATCCATGGATGGATCAGGGATGAGTGGATGGGATCCATGGATGGATCAGGAGATGGATATCCATGGATGGATCAGGATGGATGGAGGGTTTCATGGATGAGGGATTGATGGTCCATATGGATGGATGGATCCATTATGGATGGTATCATGGCGTGGATGGAATCCATGGATGGAAGGATGGATGGATGGGATTCATGGGATGATGGATTGGATCCATGGATGGTATCAGGGATGGTGGGATCCATGGATGGGATGCGATGGGATTCTGGATGGCGTGGTGTTGGTCACGCCGCTCCTTGCTCCAGGCCCTTCTGATGCTGGGTTGGGTTATTTTATTTGCTGAGGGTGGAACAAGGCACAGATGGCATTCTGTCACAACAAAACTAATTGAAGACAGCGCAGACAGCAACAGATAACCCTGATGTTATCCATGAGTGTGGCCTGGGTTCACTCTGTCTCCCCCAACTCCTGCACCCCAGGAATCCTCCTGGAGCATTTCGGGAGCATTTTGGGAAGCAGGCAGGGAGGAATTGTGCCCTGCAGCCAGGGACAGGGGGAGGCCATGGAAATCTTTGCCTGATTGTGTTGTTTATGAAGCTCTGGGAAGGGTTTCCAGTGGGTTTCCTAATGAACTGGTTTGTTTTTGATGCTGGTAATTACTCTGCAAACGGGGGGTCAAGGCTCATCTTCTTTCCCACCAGCTCCCAACCACCAACCATTAAACACACAAACGATTCTGTTCAGGCTTTTCCTCCTCCTTCTCCTCAAAGTTTAACTCCTGCTTTACTCACAGAATTTCTGCCATTCATCTTTCAGGAATAGCTGAGTGGAAAGAAAAGGAAACCAGAACCCCAAACTTTTTTTTTCTGTTCTGTTGGATCTCGACAGCACATCTGGAAATGGGAAAACAACTGGATTTCTGCTGCTTAGAAGTATTAATTATATTAGGGCTTGTTTCTCCCAAAAACAGAAACTCTCTGCCTTGATCTGGGAGTTTTCAGGGAGAAGCTGAGTTGTCTGTGTTGGAAATAACACAGCAAAGGTTCCTCAGCTGCCTTTTCCCAGAACTGTCTCACCTTCCCAGGAACTCACTTTTAGGCTTCATTGTCACAAAAAAACAGACAGAAAAGCTCGAAGCAAAGATTTGGGTCTGGCATTTAATAGCTGAAAGAACTTCAATTTTGAGCACGTCGGGTTTTGTGATGGATAAATTTCCATGAAGGCCAAGTGGGAGGCTCAGCTGAGTCTTATCAGCTGCTTTCATCTAAATACAAAGGTTTTTTTTTCCATGAAAAACCAGAGGTGTCAGTTCAAACGTGTAATTTTGGTGACTATTTCTGCATAAGGGAAAGGCTGATTTTCCATTAACCTTTTTTATGTGATGGAACCGCTGAGGTTCAGTTCAGTGTTAATAGTTGGGAATTGAAGGAAATATCCTCACAAAATTATTGCTGAGGGTTGAAGTGGGATGAGTCAACTCTTTCCCATATATCATTGGGTTTTATGACTTCGAGGAGACAGTCATTTTATTTGACTGTTGTTTTATATGGACTTATTTGTGTTTTTATGTTTAAAAAATATTGCAAATAAGATAATGGCTGCACATTCAATAGCTACAAATTTCCCACCAGTCAGTCTTGGAGCTGGAATTGATGGGACAGAGCTCCTGATGTGGTCACATATTTAACACAGGCTCCAAATTAGAGGAGCAGGTAATAAAATATTGAGGGAAGGAAGAATGTCAGGGTTTTACGCTGGAAAAAGGTTTAATTGTGCATTTCCTTGCAGTGTTTTTCCATGTGCTCATGGTTAACAAAGCCATTAATTTATGGGAAAGGAGAGGTGAGGCTGGGAAAAGCTTTCAGAAGGTGGAATGAGTGAAGTTCCTGCAGATTTGGTGAATGTGGAAACTCCTTTCTTGTTGCTCCTTTGGGTCTCAGCTCCCCTGTAACCAAAGGCAAAGAGCTGACCTAAAGCTGGGTTGATTTTTGGGTTTTTTTCCACTCCCATTTTCAAGACTTGCAGCCGGTCCTTGGAGATGCTGGTTATGAATATTCCATGATTTTTTTGTGCTGTTTGATCTGTGGCTCTGCCTGCCCTGCTGTTCCCAAGAGCAGGGTCCTGGCAGAGATGGAGGAGGGAGGGGAAGGTTCTGGATGAGATCTGGAATTCCTCAGCTGTCATTTGGACACAACCAAATGTTTGTGTTGTGGTGTCACCCTGAAATCCTTCCCATGGCTATCAATCCATAGGAATTCTGCAAATTCCCAAATTTGTGTTTCAGTTTTGCCTCACATAAAGGAAATGAAGTTTCACATCTCTCCTTAGCAGTGGTATTTTAGTGTTGACATGTTCATTTTTATTTCCTATAAAGTTTAATAATAATGGAATGTAAGAGTGTTAGAATTTGAATGAACATGGAAGGATACATTTTGCAGAAATTGGGGTGGGGATAGGCAGAGATGGGGGGTGGAGGCATAGGAAATAAATGTGTTTATGACCACAATGAAATACTTTAGAAGAAATACAGCTCTGTGGATGTGGAAGGAGAGAAGCAGGGTGTGGGATTGGAGATCATTGCCAGGAAAAAAAACTTTGCTGCTGGGATGGAGCAGAGCAGGGAATGAATTGCAAAATTTCTCCTCCTGGTCTCCCCCATTCTCCCTCTCCCAAGAATATTCCCTTTTCCAGCTGTTTGGAAATCATCAGCAGGATCCCACTGAGGGGAGGGCATGGAAAAATCTCGTGGGCACACTGGGAATGTGACTGTGCCACAACTGCAAAAATATCACTGCATGGGCCAGAGGAAACCCCAGAGGAAAGAGGCTTTGTAAATTATTCACTCTTGCCGGCGTGAAAGCAATAGAATGAAATTAAAATTGAAATATAAACATCCATCATGGTAGATTTGTGGGAAGAAAGGAGCTTGGGGGATGTGGGAGATGAAGGCCACGGTGCCAATGCTGAGTCCCAGCTCGCAGCATCTCCAGGATGGATCAGAGGGTGCAGATGGAGGAGGTTTTGAACTGCTGGGGGTTGGAAATTGCTCTGGACCCTTTGGCTCTGAGTGCCTGGGGATTTTCTGGCTGCCTTTGAAGGCATTGATGTGCCTGTGCTGCAGCATTTCGTGTCCGGGTCAGGATCACAAACGGAGCGTTCCCATTTTTAAACCATTTTTCAGCCTCTGACAAGGTCAATCCTCAGAGCTGCACCAGGGCTGCTCCTCCATGTTCCTTTTGTAGCACTGCACAGGTGCTTTTGAAATTTCTCAGGGTAAATCTGCTCAATCCCTTAAGCCAGGATTGCTGGAGTTGCCGTGGGAAGCTCCTGCCTGGTGCCATCAGTGCCCCTGCTGCAGCCAAATTGCATTTCCAGCCTTTCTGGCCTGAGCCATTCCTCATTAAATGGGGTTTTCCTGGAAGTTCCTGTCCATAAATGTTCCTTCCCACTCAGGTTACCAGTGTTTGCACAATGAGGAACAGGAGCTGGAGGGTTTGGGGAAGTGCAGAACTCTACAGAAGGACTTTTCTCTCCCTTTCTCAGTGAATTCACAGCTCTGGCCATAAATCTTTTAGAAACTGTGGTGAAAAGGCAGGGAAGAAAGAGGAGAAGCAGGTTGAATTTCAGGCATTCCTGCCAAAAGGATGGATGGAATAATTTGGAAAAGGTGGTGAGGAAGGGTGGAAAAAAAACCCCAAACCAATCCTGCAAGGTGGCTCCATTACCTCCGAGTTTGGAGGGCTTAGAGGGGAGAACAAAATTCTTGGAAACAGTTTGGGGAGAACAAAATCCTTGGAAACAAAATTTGGGGGGCTTAGAGGGAGAACAAAACCCTTGGAAACAGAGTTTGGGGAGAACGAAATCCTTGGAAATAGAGTTTAGGGAGAAAAAAGTCCCTGGAAACAAAGTTTGGGGAGAACAAAATCCTTGGGAAACAAAATTTGGGGGGCTTAGAGGGAGAACAAAACCCATGGAAACAGAATTTGGGGAGAACGAAATCCTTGGAAACAGAGTTTGTGGGGCTTAGAGGGAGAATGAAACCCTTGGAAACAGAGTTTAGGGGAGAATAAAATCCTTGAAAACAGGGTTTGGGGAGAACAAAGTCCTTGGAAATAGGGTGTGGGGAGAACAAAATCCTTGGAAACAAAGTTTGGGTGGCTTAGAAGGAGAACAAAACCCATGGAAACAGAATTTGGGGAGAACGAAATCCTTGGAAACAGAGTTTGGGGAGAACAAAGTCCTTGGAAACAGGGTTTGGGGGGCTTAGAGGGAGAATGAAACCCTTGGAGAGCGTTGGAGTGGCAGCCTCTTTTCCAGGATCAGGTGGAGCCGATGCCTTCCATGAAGCTGAAACATCCCCAAATCCCTCAGAGCCATTCCCAGCTCTGACCTTTTCCCAAATCCCTCTTTCCCAGCCCTGTCTGTGGAATAATGAGAATATCCCTGGTGTGACCTGGGGGTGTCTCTTGCAGTGCACGTGCCGTAAGGACATGGTGAAGATCTCCATGGATGTTTTTGTGCGGGTTCTGCAGCCGGAACGCTATGATTTGTGGAAACAGGGCAAGGACATCGCTGTCCTGGACCACATGAAACCCACAGCTCTCAGCAGCCCCGAGCTCGATGCCTGGAATGAGACCAAGGCAGAGCTGAAAGCCAAACTCCTCCGCAGGTGAGGACAGAAAATGTTTGTGCTGATTATAAACACTACAACTCTTAATTAGAGACAGCTCAAACTCTGTTTTTTTCTCCCCTTTATACAATTCCTCGTGTGATTCCTGGGCTAATTTTGGTTGATGGGGGTATTATCTACTAATATGATGAGTATGATTTGTTTATATCTAATATAAAGTTTTTTTTTATTTACTTTTATAAGATAGCTTTTCTATACGATTAGTAATTATTGGTTAATTTAGTAGTTTGTTTATTATATTTTAGTATATGATTGGTATATTTGTAAAAGCGTGTTTTTGCATGTTTTGTAGTTTTAAATGAATGTTTTTAGTATTTTGTATTTTTTTAATTGTTTTTTGTTTTTGCTTCTTATTATGTTTTTTCTTTATGGTCAGCGTGAGGTACATGTTACACTGTTGTAGTTACTTTTTTTTTATTTTAGTTTGCTTTATTTTGTAGTCTGGGTTGCTCAGTAATAGCAATTTATGCCCTCAAAAAAACCTGTCTAACAGAGATTCACTGAACTGAGATCCTTCTACCATTAGCCAGTGTGTCTCTCATGGTTCTGTTTCTTTTCCTTTCTGTTTCTTTCTTTGTGTCCCCTCACATCTCATCTCTTATCCTTGAAAGACAAAAAAAAAACTTCTGTAGCCAACATTTTGAGCTTTGCTTCTCAAAAAGCAGGAGTTTTAAAAAAAAAAAAACCCATGGGTTGCAAAGGGGATTTTCTGCATGTCTTTCTGTGCTTCCTTTGATCTTTGTATTAATTTTCTGCAAGTCTGTGATTTTTGTGTGTTGCAGCAGGCTGGAGTTGGGAATTTGCCGTGCTAACCTTTTGCTGTTGGAATCTTGCTTTGTAGGATAGGAGATGAGGAAGAGGACAACAAACACCGGTATGTTGTGACTTCCCTCAGCAATTTCCTACTTTTCCCTGGCAAGTTTTTTTAAATAATAACTCTGGGAGTGTTTTCCTCTGCGCTGAGTTTTTTGTGAAAACCCCCAGGAGATCTTTGGGCCTCGAGGTTCCTCAGGCTTCATCTTGGTTTGTATTTCTGTGATCTCTTCCATCTCTGGAGAGCCTCAACTATGTCTTTAAACCCCCTTTAAAGTGTGTGCCCTTCCTTGTGCCTCCATATCCTCCTTTTCCCCTCATTCCCATCCTGTTACCCAAGTTTAAAAAGCTGATAATTGGATGAGAACTGATTTATTTGGGCAAGAAGAAGAAAGGAGCATGAGAAAGGATCACATCAGTTACAATCTCTCTGTCCCTCACTGGTATTTGTAATTCAGGAGTTCCAGTTGGACTGGGGCTCCTGAGTCTTGTGTGGAATCTTCCATCTCTGGAGAGCCTCAATTTCTCTTCTGGTTTTTGTTCTTGAGTTCCTCTGCTGGGCTGGCAGGGAGGGTGTGGTGAAGGGAATTTGTCACTGATAAAAATGGACCACAGGAAATGATTTGTCCGTTATCATTTTACAAATATTGCAGAGGGGAGTGTGTTCCCCACTAAATCCATGCTGCAAAACACATCATCAAGATGGCATTTGGCAAAGACTGACCTCTGCAATATTATCTTCAAAATGAAGATTTTCAAAATGATTTTCCTTCAGCTGCAGGAAAAGCAGTGTAACCTCAGTCAGAAGTTGCTGTTTGTGTTCTCTGAGCAATGACTGAACTCCAGTGGGTCCCTGAAGCTGCTTTTTCCTCATCAGAAGTTGGGAATCTTTTCTGTGAAGGGTTTCTGATGTATCTGATGTTTGCACAGTGTAAGGCACTGTAGGAACACCGAGGATTATTTTCCCTCCCTGAGCCTATTACCCAGCAGAGAAGCCTCTCTCTCAACCTGAGCCTCTTGCACAAGATCCAGATAATTTTTTTTTTTTTTTGCTTATCTCTTCCGTGTTTCCTGGATTATTCCAGCATTATCCTGAAGCAGTTTTGAAGCTGTTCAATACTCCTTAGCAGCACTTTCTCCTGTGCTTATGTCTTTCCAAGACATGGTTTTACTTGAAGCCTGAATTTCTCAGCAGGGTGGAGGGATGGGATTCACCTCTGCCCAAAACCTCTTCACAGTTGTAGCTACTTAATTTAAGTCACTTTGTGGTCTGTTCTTCAAAGAGTACAAATGCTTCTCTTTTTTGCCAGCTCTCTTGAAAAAACGGAGCTTTTAAACTCTGCAGAGAGGTGTTATTTCTTTTCTAAGGTCAGTCAGGCTTAGTTACCTTAAAAAACCCAACTTTGTTTACTTTATGGCTTCAGCAAGAAGCTGTTTTAGTGCAGCCCCCACCAGGCCATTTCTGAATTCTGTCAGACAGAGCAGCTGCACTTCTGGAAGCACTTTCTTGAATTGCTGAGAGATTTCTGCCTCTCTCCCCACACCTCCTGAGTGAGAGAAACGTTGCAAACCTGATTTTTTTTTCTCTCCTGTGAGCACAAAACCCCATACCATCACTTTCTCCTGGCGTTTCCACACTGCACAAATAAACCACGTTTTGCTCCAGAAAATTCCAGCTGCATGGCAAAATCTTAACAGCTTTATCCTCACCTCCCACCTTTCTTTTCCCTGTTGGGGAAGGTGCTGTGTTTTTGGGAAATGGGTGATCCTGATGGGTTCAGCCCCATGTTCCTGCTAATGACTGTCCTGCAGGTGTGAAGGCACCATCTCTTCTTGGAGGGCCACCATCTGCTCAGAGTCTGGCAATTAGATGGATCAATCTGTTTTTCTATTCATCATTCCTCTCAGGTTGAATTTTTTTTTTTTCTCCTCCCTTCTTTGTCGGTTTAAAAGCTGATTAAGGGCTCTTAACTGTGTTGTGCTCCAAATCTAATTAGAAGCTGAGTTTTCTGGGTTCTGAGGAGGATGGGGGAGCTGCTTTTCAGTTTTTCTAGACTTCAGGGCTGATGAGTAAAGTGTGTTTTAGTCTTTGTCACACTGTGGTGGATGTGAGGCCATAAGGAAAATGAGGCTTTCAACCAAAGAAGTGTCTACACACCAAAAATGGAGTAAAAACTGCAATTTTCTGAATCAGTCCTTTTGGAAAAGGAGAGCTTGTTGGGTTTAAACCTAAAATTCAAGCAGCAATTTTGTGGATTCTGTAAAAATCTGCACTGGGAGGGAGTTCCTGGGATTTGGGGCTGCACCATTGCTGGTAAAACTCTCAAGTTTTGGCTGTTGCTTGCATGGTGTCAAGGCTTTATCTTGTCCCACCCTGGCCCAGCAGGACCCTGGGGGTGGGCAGAGGTGAGGAGGGGAAATTCTGTGCCATAAAACATTATAGGGAGCAATAAAAACCAGGAGAGAGGGGAAAGGAGGGGTTTGGTTTCTGAGGCCTCAATTTTGGGGCCATTGCTGTGCTTGGAGGGGTGGTGAGTGGATTTCCTGGGCTTCTTTCTTTCTCTTTTTATTTTTTTCTTCACTTTTTAAACTGCTTTTTCTCGACTTCCAAGTTTCTGCCTCTTGTTCTTCTGGCTTTTCCTCCCCATCCCTCTTGAGCAGTAGGGAGTGTCTGTGTGGGTACTCAGCTTCCTGCTGTTCCCAACCCAAAAATCCTGTCCTGCCTTCCAAATTCACATTTTTCTTTGCATTGTGGCTCCTGTAATCTTTGCCTCGGTGGCACTGACTTTAAAAAGAACGAACAGCATCGCTATTGCCTCGTTAATATTTGTCTGTTCTCATTAATATGCACATTTTTCAGTTAGATTTCTTCAAGGCCTTCGGACTTTCTGAATTTGCTGCTGCAAAATCATAGGCTGCCTATTGATTTTGCTCTGAGCATTCATTATGGGGTGTTTTTTTTTGGGAACTGGCAGTGCTGGCTAATGTCTCAGAGCTGCAGGATGATGTTTTGCAGGCTTCCAGCAGTTTGCCAAAGGGAGGCACGGCCGGAATGAAAAGCAATAATGGAGCGGAGGCAGAGGATGAAAGAGAGATTTAAACAAGTTTTCATCTGGATTTTGAAATACAAGCGAAATAGATTGAAAACACAATTAAAATCACTTTAACTGCAGCTCGGGAGCTTCCATTAGTAATGGTAGGAAAAAGCTCTTCAGGAAACCCAGACAATTAATGGCTGCTGTGAATGGATCTTAAATGTTGTGTTATGCAGGGTTCATCTGTTCCCTTTCAGATATCTCTTCTGCCCTGTAGCTATTTTAGCTACCTTGTGTTTTCTCTCCAAAGCAGATCCTTTTGTTTCGTATTCAGCTTTTTAAGTCGGTGATGGTTTTCTATTTTGAAGACTGTTCTTTTATGTCAAATCACACTTCTGTTGCTTTCAGGTCTCACAGAAAAAGGAGTCAACCCAGAAGACACAAAACAGAGGATCAGAAGTCTCTTGGGGATGTCATGGCTATTGAAACTGCCTTGGAAGATGTGAAAGTAAAAGAAGAGCTGAAAAGGGGGCCGGATCTGGAGGAAGAAGAGAGGAGCAAAGGGATGGAGGGAGAAGGTGAGGTCAGATCACTGAGGAGCTAGGGCGAGCTCCAAAACACCTCTGTAAATAACTTGTCTGCTGCTGTTTATTTCTCTTGAAATATCAGCAGAGTTTTCCCCAACATTAAATCTCTGCTCACTGAAATATGCCGTCATTCACAGCAGCGATTGATTTTTCCCTCTCGGTGAGGATTCAATCCAAATGGCTTTTTTGGCAGGGCTTGAAAATTCTGTAGGCCCAAACTATTGCAGGATTGTTAAAACATATATTATGTGAGGAATATTTTGAATTATTTCACAGAGAAACAAATAAATGTATTTTTGTGTCCTGCTCTGAAAAAGAACGATTTGGGCACTGCCTTGTGCAATTCATCTTTCCTCTTCCTCTCCCTTTGTTCCTGTTTTTTACAGAGATTGAATCCACTGAGCCTCAGTTTGGGTGGGATCCACAAGTCCCATTTGGGTTTCTTCAAGTTTAGCTGGAACAGAGGAACTCTGCAGCTTCCTCTGCATGAAACACAAAACATTTATTGCAAATAAAACCAGCCCGTGGCAACTCCCAATCCTTTGGGGTTCCTTTTGCACCTTCAGTCCCAAAATCTGAACACAACCATCAGGCTCTTTCTGTGGCTTTTTTTTTCTTGGCTGTGTTGAGAGGGTTGGGAGTTCTTGCTGGGAAAAAACTGCTTTTTTCCCCCCTAATGTGTGGTTTAAGTGTTTTTTGTGTCTGTGGCACACTCACTCCCTCTTGGAGGCTTCTCCAGCAGTGCTTACAGTGAATTAATTTACATCTATTCTATAGATCCATTATTTGTTTAGCATTTGGGGAAACTGATGCTGCAAACTGTTGGGGGAGCCTTGGTAATGATCTTAAAGGAAATCTCTGGAAGCTCTGGGGAGAGAATTGAGGGCTTTGTTCCGAGTCTCTCATCTAGGCAGTGTATTTTCTCTTTTCAGGGGAAATAAGGAGTTGGAGAACCATTGTTGCACAGTGCAGATACTTAATTTCTATTGCCCTGAGCCTGAAAGCATCAGCAGTGTGTTAAATTGTCTGCTCTTAGCTCTTGTACAAGTTTAACACTTGATGCTTGTAATAAATGGCCCGAAAATGCTGATTTTTCTTCGGAGACGAGAGATAAGTGACAAGGACAGATCTGAGATCATTAGAATGGCCAAGGAATAATAAAAACTCTGCTCTAGCTGAATGGCTTCCAAATCATACACTTCCACTCCTTCTCGAGAGCTCTTTAACTGTTAGCTCAGGAGGGAAAAGCTGATTTTCAGCACCACTGCAGAAGTGCCACTGGTGCAAACTCCAGCTCGGCGTGGCTGTTAGCAAATATTCAGCTTTTCCTGCTGCAGCACAGCAATTAAATCCCATTGACTCCTCTGGTTTTCCACATCCTGCTGGCTGCATTGCCTCTCACCAGTGTCTCAGGGTTTCATCTTGAAGAAGAAAACAGTTTACATGGCCCTGCTTGTGGTAATTCCACTCCCCCCACCTCCTGCCCTTCCTTTTTTTCTTTCTTTCCCTGGCTTGAATTTGCCTTGATTTTCTGTTCCACCAGTAGAGATGACCTTGAGAAGGAGAAAGGATGAGATTTCAAAGCAGTCAATGGTTCCAAAGTAGGTCTTGTGCTTTGTGTTGGTTATTTGGACAAGCTGGGTATTTATAACTCGAGGTTTTCAGGATTTCTGACCCAGATCCCTTACGGTGTTTTCTTGTGGTTTTTATGACTCAGCTTTATATCCATAATTTATCACGTTGCAATGAATACGTTCAGGATTCTCTGCAGGTTGTCTTGGGGGGTTTGGAAGGAGAGTTTGGAGGCTTTGCCCTTCTCTGGGTGAGTCAGCAGCTCTTCCCTATGGGGCTGTGCTGGGAAGGGCCCTGCAAACCCCCTGAGTGCCACCTGAGTGACCCCAAACCTCCCTGAGTGACCCCTCACCTCCCTTAGTGACCCCAAACCTCCCTAAGTGCCACCTGAATGACCCCAGCACCTCCTGTAGTGCATGACTCAAGGGCTGGGGACTCCAAACCTCCCTGGGCAGCACCTTCTGATGCCTCCCCACCCTTTCCAGGGAGAAATTCCTCCTGATATCCAACCTGAATTTCCCCTAGAACAGTTTGAGGCCGTTCCCCCTTGTCCTGTTGTTCCCTGGGATCAGATCCCAACCCTCCTGGCTGTCCCCTCCTGGCAGGGATTGTGCAGACCCAGAATCTCCTCCTGATCCCCCTTTTCTCCAGGCTGAGCCCCTTCCCAGCTCCCTCAGCTGTTCCCACTTTCTGATCTCTGTTGAGGATTTCAGATTCTCCCTGGCCAGGCAGCTCAGCTCTGCCACACGTGTTCTCCTCATGTCCCAGCTCTGCAGTGAAAGATCAGGATTGACATTCCTCTCTTAACCGACCTGTGGATTTGTGCCTTCAGGTCCTTTTCCTTCCTAGAAATGTTCAGGATAAGCCAGACAGGCTCTTGGAATTTTGCCTCCCTTTTTTCCCGGCTTCTGATTCCACAGATTTCTCTCACAAACTCGTTTTCATCTTGATGCAAAAACTTTCAAGCACAGTTCTCAGTGCCAGCTGCTGTCAAATTACCCTTTGGAAGTCAATAAAGCTGGTGAATGGCATTTGTGGTGCTGCTGGGGAGAGAATTCTTGGAGTGGATAGAGAGTAAATATGATCTGGTTTTGTGCAACTGGGGAGAAATCCAATTTGCCTTTCATTCAATATGTTTGTTTCTCTAAGGAAATTCAATATTCCCTTTCTCTGTGATAGAACAAACCAGTTTATCTGAGGGACTGCCTACACGAGTACAACTGTAATTATTTGTGCTGGACTCGTTCCCATTTTTATAAGTTAGTGTAAATAAAGTGATCAGCCTGCTGGGAAATGCTGGGGTTAAGGTATTCCCTTGGGGATTTCAGCAGGGATTTTGGCCCTTGATTCTGTTGTGGGATTGTTCATCCTTTTTCCTGGGTGAGGGTTATTCTGATTTTCCATTTGTGGGTTGGGCTGGTCAGGTTTGGTGTAGCCTGAAATGGAGGGGTCTGGATGGGTTGGGATTGGTGAAACTTCCTCATTGGGGTGTCCCTGATTATCCCAACCTCCTCAGCACAGAGCAGGAATTGTAATAATCTCTGGAAAATGGGAATGTGTGGATCCCTTCACAGGGAATGAGAGGTGGGGGAGGCTTTTCCAGGCCACTCGTGCCTCTGGTGCCAATATTGAGATGTTTATCTGCTCCACGAGTGTTGTCACATCCATGAGGGCTGTGCAGATAAACTGAGTGACAGAGAGCTGGGAGAAACAAGGACACGAGTGTGAGTAAAGGATATCTCAGCATCCAGCTGAGCTCAGTGCTCCACCTGATTTATGCTTGAAAGGCATCTTTTTCAAAGGCTTGCTGGCAGAAATCTTTGGGTCGTAATGATTCAGGTATCTTTGTTCAGTTCTTAATTTCCTGGGGCTGTTGGGTGCATTGACACACATAATACCCAGATAAGAGCTGTGCTTGCAAACTCCTGATACAGAATGGGGGTCTCCAAACTGTTTGGATTGCACCTCCTTATCGCCAGAAAAAAAAAATCAGAGCGTGCCTCCTGATGGATGTCTTTATTTATGTACATATTTATTATATATAGCACAGAATTCCATGTGTACTTGTGTATTTCTGTGCTGATATGCCCCTTATGAACATCCAGAAAAACAGAGATTAAAAAAGGAAGGTGTGAAGTTAAATTCTCATTTAAATATTTATTTTATTAATGGGACAACAAGATTCCCTTCCTGCACCCCAGTGGATGATTTTGTGCCCTTGACTTTGGGGGACAAAAATCTTGAGTCATGGCTAATGGGACATATTCCTGTTTTTTTGGCACATTGTCCAGTTTCTTAGGGATTTAGGTTATTTCCCTCCAGGAAACATTGCTTTTCACAACCTTTGTGCTATGATCAGGAATTTAACAGTCTGTAGAAATGGTACAAATGTTTTCTTTCTGTAGTGTTTTCTTTCTGTAGTGGGCTTCTCTAGGCCGGTGCTGAGGCACTGTGTAGCTTTCTGTGTGCAAAAAACTACGTTTGGTGTCCAAAAACCTGCATTTTTGGTGTTGGAAAGCAAGAATTCCATGATTAACATGTTAGGATGTGTTAAGTCAGTTAGCAGTGAGTTCTTAGACAGGAGAGAAATGTGAATTGTTGCGATTTTGGATCTCAGCGTCTCCTCTCTCCACACAGGCGAGTGCAAGGCCAAGGCGCGGCCCCCGAAGGCCAAGGGCGAGAGGAAGAAGAAGCAGCAGCCCCCGTTCCCCCAGCACCCCCCGGCGGTTCCCCAGCCCCCTGTCCATCCTCCAGGCACCGGTGCCACCCCTCAGAATCCACCAGCCGAGGATGGGGCAGTGACAGCCCGGCCCCCGGGGCCTCCCCCGGGCCCGGTACCCGAACAGGCCCCGGCCCCGCTCAACGTGGTGGTGCCGCCCTCAGAGGCGCCGGCCGAGGAGGACGATTTCAAACCTCGGCCCATCATCCCCATGCTGTACGTGGTGCCCCGCAGCAAGAAGGTGGTGTTCGACAAGGAGCACATGTCGTGCCAGCAGGCTTTCGAGCAGTTTGCCACGCAGAGGGGCCTGGGTTGGCGTGAGCAGGGGGCACTGCCCGGCCCTGCCAAGGATGGAGATGGTGGCACCGAGGCTGAGCACAACGAGGTCACCACGGAGGTTAGTGTGTCCCTGGGTTATTCTAAACTAAACAGGGACACAGCATGGTGTAGTGGGTGGCAAGGAGCACATGTTGTGTTCGAGCAGTTTGCCACGCAGAAGGGCCTGGGTTGGCGCAAGCAGGGGGCACTGCCCAGTCCTGCCAAGGATGGAGATGGTGGCACCGAGGCCGAGCACGCCGAGGTCACCACAGAGGTCAGTGCATCTCTGGACAATTCCAAACTAAACGGGGACACAGCATGGTGTAGTGGGTGGCACTGCTGCCCAACTGTGGCAGGGTTGGTCATCTTTAGGGTCCTTTCCAAAGCAGCCTTCCCATGGCATTCCGTGATTTGTGGTTTCTGTGGAGTTCCCAGCTGCGTGTGTGATGGAGCAGGCTTTTCACAAGCTGGTGGAATTGGCAGCTTGCAGATGTTCTGAGGCTGTTCAGATTCAAAGAGAACTCTGTAGTTTACCCAACTTCTTAAGAGTTAGTGTTGGCTTTTGGTGTCTGCTCCAGCGCTTGGCTCGGAAGGCTTCAGCGGTTCAGCCAAAAGGCAGAGCAAAGTTTGCTGTGCGAGTCCAAGAACTCTTGATGACAAAAACTGCCTCTCTTGTCCCGTTCCCTCCTTGTGGTGCCCATCCAGCTTATTGTGCTTCCTTCCAGGCCGCTTCTGCCTTCTCCAAGATGAAGATGGAGATCAAGAAGAGCCGCCGGCACCCTCTGGGCAAACCCCCGACCCGCTCCCCGCTGTCCGTGGTCAAACAGGAGACCTCGAGTGATGAAGGTGAGTGAGCACTGTGGATGTCCTGTCTGACCCAGGGGATTGCTGAAATGGCAAAACTGGGTGGCCTGAAACTCTGTGTGTTACACTTAACTGGTAGGAAAAGCAGCGTGTTCCCATTTTGATAACCCAGCTGGAAACAAAACTCCTCCGTGGGAGGTGTCACTTCTCACCTCCCACCCTTTCTTCACTCGAGAGAAATATTTTGCTGGCTGCACAGTGAGGCAGTGTTTTGGGCAAAGGGAAAAAAGGGTTTGGAGAAAATAATATCTTAAAGGCAAAGCTCTGTCTTGGATATTGCAGTGGGATGAGATTTGTTTCCCTTGGAGGCAGTGGAGGCCAGGTCTGCTCTCATGTGTGTGGGGAAAGTCAGTTCTAACCTTTTGGTTGAATTAATGTCAGTGTTTGGGGCCCAATTTTTCTTGGCAGATGCAGAAACGAGAATTCAAATGTTTCTCGGTGTTTAACTGTACCTCACTGATCCTTCTTTTCCCACACTCCAGTCCCTGTGAATGTCCCAACAGTCTGGACTGAGAGCAAAGAAAAGATTCTTACCTCTGACTCTGTTTTGTGGTGTGATTTCCCACTTTGGGGCCTTTCCCACGTTACAGATTATTGGGTTACAGTAATTGAGTAAAAATCTGAGTTACAAAATACTCAGAATATGGACAAACCCCCAGTCAGGAGCTTTTGTGTGCTGGGGCAGGGCCATGGGTGTAGCTGGCAGTGCCTCCTCTCAACTCTTTGTTCCAAAGGACAGTATCTTTCCCCTCACATTCCTTCATTCCTAAATGGATTCCTAAAATCCACAGATTTTAGAGCAGTTTCCTGCAGGAAAGGCTTCTCCTGAACACACAGAGCTCACTAAGGAGGGTGCATTTGATGCCTTCCAAGTGGGTAAGATGGAGTGAAGTGTGGAGAGGCAGCTGAGATTTGTTCTCTTGTTTTGGTGTGAGACCTCAGAACCAGCTCTGTGCTGGAGGATGCTCATTAGGCAGATTCTTCTCCCTGTTTTGATTCATTGGGTGGTGTTTGGGGACTCGGCTGGTGGAGCAGGAGCAGCTCTTGTGAAAGCTGCCATTTCTTGGGGACTGATTTACAGCTCTGCCATGCAGAATCTGATCAAACAGATTCTTCCCTCCCCACCAGGGAATTGCAGCAGCTCTCTGCACTCCGGGTTTTTGCAGGGAATGATGTGCAAGGATGGTCTGGAGGCAGCAGGAGGAACAGGGAGCATTTAAATTAAAGGAATGCACATGCTGCACAAAGATTCAGCCCAGACAAATTGTTTGTCTCTTCCACTTGCTTGCGATGTGGGAGCCATCCTGAATGCCACGTGTCCCCCTGGATCCATCCTGGGAGGAGTGAAGGTGATAACATACGACAGCCATTCCCTTTTTTCTCTCCCTCTGTCACTCTGGATTAGGCTGCTGCTTTCACTGATTTCACTGGGACCATAAATCCTGGCCTGTCACCTGATGTGCCTCGACTGAAATTGGGAGAAACGTGGCTTTTGGTTCATGTCTTCAAAATAAACAGGATGAGACACTTTTTAGGAAGTAGTCCTTGTTTGAAATATGACAGAGCCACACAGCCAGCACACATCACCTCAAAAAAGGGATTCATTAAACACAATAAGATTTCCACATTGTCTGACAAATACGTTATGGGCAACATTTAAAATCTGAGATGTAAACTCAGCCTTTAATGTTTTACCCCGAGTTCTTTTTATCCTTTCAGGTAACCCAGAGAGTCAGAAAATCTTCAAAGGGAGGGAGAATTGGGGAGGAGACTTAGACTTGTAGAGCAGAACATAAACAGCTTATTTCCAGTAATTAACAGCAAAGCAGTGAACAATTTGGTTTAATGTGCTGAGCTCTGGGGATAATGTTCTTCCAAGATGTTTTTGAGTTCCCTGTTCTTTTGGAAACTTTGCAGATTGGTGATGCAGGGAGTGATTTATACTCAGCCTTGTGTGGAAAATTTCTTTAACACTTACAGTGATTCAAAACTCCTTCGTAAGGAAGGGTAAGAAACTAGGACCCCCAGCCTGCCACAAATGAATTCTGCTGTGGTTTAATCGTGAAATGCCGAGGACTTTTTAAATGTTTATAAAATGGAGAATTAGCAAACTAATTAGCAGAGCTCTGGCAGAGGGAGGGATGGTGGGGAATGCAGGTGGGAGGTTTAATGGTGTGGGAATGGCTGCACCAGAACCCAGGGTGTTCCCAGTGGGCAGAACTGGTCTGGGATGAACCTTGGGAGGATTGGGCAGGCTGGGTGGGGATATTGGGAGCTGCATCCACACCTTCCAGAGAGAGCAGCTCCCTTGGGAGACAGGAAATGGGGATTTCTTTGCACTGGCATCATGTGTTTTGAATTATTGAAGTTCAAATTAAATCTTCGTTAAAAGAATGGTGGAGGTTTCCACAGCTGGAAAGGGGAGGGAGGTACAAAGGCAGTAAATCTGAATTCTCTCCTTCCTCATGGACAGATCCTTCAGGTCACTGCTGTCCCCATCTTGTGTGTCCTGTCCCCAAAGGGGAGATTTTGTCAATTTAAGGAAGTATTTGGGATGTAGGCATGTGAGAGACCATGGAGGAGTTGAATGTTTTTATTTATTGCAATTCTTGAGTTGTTGAGATCTAAACTGTTTAACTCAGCCTTGCTTCTTTTGCCTCTTTTATCCATAAACTCTTTTGCCCAACATTTTGGGATTTTTTTTTTCATTCTAGAAACGTTCCCATTTTCTGGAGAGGAAGACATGAGTGATCCAGAGGCTTTGAAATCTTTACTTTCCTTCCAGTGGAAGAATAAAGCACTTAATTTCCCAGCTGAAAGGAAGTTCAATGCAGCTGCTGCCCTGAGTGAGCCATACTGTGCTGTCTGCACCCTCTTCTACCCCTATAACCAGGTAATTCCTCACCACAGCATCAGGGAATCATTCAAACAGGGAAAAACCTCGAGGATCAGGTTCTCCACCACTAAACCACATCCCCCAATCTGTATCCACATATTTTTTTGGCATCCAGGAATGGTAATTCCACCAATTCTTTAGGCAGCCATTGCCTGACCACACTTTACATGAAGAGATTTTTTTCCTAATTTTTCATCCAAACCTCTGACACTGCTCTGATGGATCAATTAGGATGGAGAAATTTCTGACAGCGAAACAAACCCGTACAAATTTGCACACCAAAGGAATGTGTTTGCATTTGGCAGTGGTTGGTGCATTTTTCTATTCTCTTTCCTGGCTGCTCTGGTTTTCTCAGTGTTCATTTTGAAATCACACTTGAAGAGCTTTGCAAACACTGTTCAGAAAAAAAGTCACACCAGGCTCCTGTTCCCATACGGGCCCGGGTTGCTGAATTTATGCAAACAAGCCACAAAATAAAAATTTACTGAGTAAGCACATCCATCATCTTTTTTTGGAAACCACCAATATGCTTTGGGAGATGTTATGAGCAGGCAGGCAAAATTCATCAGATGAATTAGTTATTTGTGCAGTTGTGCATTGATTTCTTCTCACATAAAGCCAAATCTGGCTTTGTGTGCCCACCAGGAATTCGTGCCTTAGCTACTTGTAGATGTGCTGGAAGCTTTTTCTGAGAAAAGCAAAACCCACCTCACCCTTCAACAAAATCTCTTGATTTATTATACAGACTGGAAATAAAATATCTGTTCTGATTGCTGGCTGTTGTGAGGAAAACTGGGTGCAGCTGAGCTGGTTTAAGCTGTTGCTTTTAACTCTCTCTGCTCCCAGAAACCTTGAAATGTCCTTCAGGAGAAAATCTTGCAAGGGAAGTAGGGAAGGATGCCAGAAGAATGGGAGAGGGGGAGGGAAAGTCTTGTTTTTAGCAATAGTTCCCTTTTTATTTTTCCTTGGTGTTTTCAGCTGCAATTTAGGAATTTAGATTTTTACAGGAAAAAATAAAAAACAAAACAGGAAAAGCTGCTCATTATTCTAATGCTTCTTTGGGTTTTCACAACAAATTACAGATCTCCTGAGGGAGAGAGGCAAGGCAGGGGTGGGAATGAGGATTTTAGGTGATTTTTGGCTTTCTGGTCTCAGGTATTGGGTGATTTTTTTTGCCAGGGGAGCGCTCAGAGAGGGAAGTTGAAGCTGTGGCTGGGGAGAGGCAATTCCATTGATGTTTTTTCTCTCCAAGTCCTTGCAGGTGGAGAAGGAATCCAACCCCATCTCCACAGGGGAGCCGTCCTCCTTCGTGCACCTTTCCAAATGTGGACAGAAGAGCAAGCCCCTGATCCCAGAGATGTGCTTCACCTCCAGTGGAGAAAACACCGAGCCCCTTCCTTCCAATTCCTACATCGGAGAGGATGGAACCAGTCCCTTGATATCCTGTGCCAAATGCTGCCTGCAGGTTCATGCTAGTGAGTGTTGCACTTTCCCCAGAGCCTTTGGGTCCTGAGGAGCTCAGGATTTGGGTGTTGCTGTGTTGGAATAGCAGGTTTGGATCCTGTCACTCCCATTTTTATCTCTCTTGGTACAAATTTATTGTGGAGTCTCAAAATGGTTTGAAACCCATCCCATTCCCATCCCCTGCCATGGGCAGGGAACTTTTTTCTCCAGATCTGTGTATTCAAGTGCATCTTGGCAGTCACTCATCTTAAAAAAATACACACCAATATTCTTTTTACTGCTAATTTTGATTCCTCTCCGTCTCACAGCAAAGATTCTTTCTTTTGATGCCTTTCATTTTTTGGTAATAAAGCAAAACTCAAAGGCTTTATTGCACTCTTTTCTCTCAAATATTTCATTCCAATATTGCTCTGCTGGGGGAGGCTGCATTGTTCCTGCGTGCAGCAGAGATTATGGAACATTTTGAGATAGATTTTATTAGTGTCTCTGATAGTGTTTGTAGTAATGGCACTTGATTACAAAAGGGAACATATGTCTGTTTGCTTCCCTGATAGTTATGTCTAAAAGAAGATCTGATTAATCCTGGTGGAGTGTACCTTCAGTGGAGATTGTACAGCATCCAGTTAACATTTGTGACGAATTACTCTTCAGCTGTTTGATCTTGACAGATGGGGGAATCTTATTTGACTTGCATCAGCTGGAATTACTTCTGTTGTTCCAATTTTAGAGTCCTGCAGGTCCCCGTGCAGCTCAGCAGGGATGGGGAGCAGGAAAGCAACTTTTGTTTCTCTGCTGAGTCCCTGATTATGGTCATTCCTGGCTAATAAGGGCGTGGGATGTGGGGTGGGTGTGAGGAAGGAGATTTCATCCTCCCTTCCCAATTCAGGGATGCTGCATCTGCTCCATCCATGAGCCTGCAATAGTCCAGTCTATCAGAATGGTTTCAGTGGCCAAATTCTGTTTAAGGACAGAGGGATGTGGGCAAGATGCTGTTAATCTGCAGGCTCAGACTTGAAATCCATTTTTTTTTTAGAGAAACTCAGCTTTATATTCTGGCTGTGCTCTCCCTGAGAGGACAGGACAGGATGGGTGTTGAGACTCCAGTCCCTGATTGTCTCCTTGTGCTCTGTGACATCCCTTTGACTTTGCTGCAGAGAATCCATTTGCTTTTATTGCAGGATTGCAGTGGTGAGGTGTATTTTGGCTGCCTGTAAAACCGGCTGGCAGCCTGTGTGTTCTTGGGAAATGCCCTCCCCAAGTGTGTTGGGTTACAGCAGTCAGGGGGAGGTTTGTGAAGGTTTCTAAGCTTTTTAAGCCCTGATAAAATCCATAAAAAGAGCATCTTTATCTTGGTCTGCTGGGGTAACCTGGGGTTCAGTAAATGGGACTGTTCTGCCCTCACAGAATCCCAGAATCACTGAGGATAGAAAAGACATTTAGGATCATCGAGTCCAAACATCAACCCAGCACCCTGCTCACCACTAACCACGTTCCCAGGTGCCACATCCATGTATTTTCTGAACTTCCAGAGATGCTCATTCCACTCCTGCTCTGGGCAGGCTGTTCCAACACTTTACAACCCTTTCCATGCAGAAATTTTCCCTCATTTTCAATCTAAACGTCCCCTGGTGCAGCTTGAGGCTGAGTTCAGGGTCTGATTCTCCCTCAGCTCAGTTTTGGATTGAACCCCGCTGTCCCTGTTCTAGGCCTGGGGAGATTCTGCTTCCCTGATTTGCCAAATGATGAAAAGAGACCTCAGATGTGGAGAGCAGCTGCAGATCCATAGTATTGACTTTTTTTTTGACACGCTGTTTATCTGGTTAAGTGGATGGTATTTATAAATCAGGCTGCAGTGGCAATCCCGGTGCTTTCTGAATGTTTCCTTTTCAGTTGAATTCAGTAATTTGAGATTGTTGTTCCCAGCTGAAATTTTCTGTTCAGTTTGTTGGGATAAGTGAAGGTGGGGTGGGATTTTGTTGGGATGGATTCCATAGAGGCTGAGTGGAATGAGCTGTGTGTTGGTTGGGATGCTTGTATTGAATTTTCACTCTACAAATCTGCAGGAATCACGCAGATATGCTTTTTGAAAACTATTTCCGTGCCTTTCCCCCATTGTTTGCAGTGACAAACCTCGGTGCCTTTTATAGAATTGTAAAGACTTTTTTGTTCTTATTTCCCTGTCTTTATAATGGTTATAATACCACTTGACTATTTCGGTGTTGCTGTAGGAGGATTTGGTGCTTGCATGTTACAGTAATTGATGCTCTGTAAAAGGAGATGTTTTTAACTTCACATAACCATCAATTAAATACTGTTACCCACGTGGAATGCAGGGATTTAATTTTTTTGTGCAGCATTATTGAGCTTGTCCTTCTTCACAACACCACGCAGCAAAGGTAACTGCTTCAAACTTGCCAAAATTCAGTTCCCTTCCCTGCTGGGATGTGTGAGTGCACTCCAGCTGTGGTGGCATCACTTTGGAACCCAATTCCTGCCTAAAGAAACAAATCCTTGCTGTTATAGTCCTTAGAAAAGTGAAAAACAAAAGTGAGGATTACGTGTGGTCCCAAATTCTACCCCCATTTACGGCTTTTGTACAAACATGTTGAACACAGCTCTTCAAAGATGTTTCTGAACTGAAAAATCAACAAATCAACACTGAGAAACGTTGGCAAAGCTCTGCTGTGACCTGACTGTGCCTCTGTTCCTTGCAGGCTGTTACGGGATCCGCCCAGAGCTGGTGAATGAGAGTTGGTCGTGCTCGCGGTGCTCAGCCGGCGCCTGGGCAGCGGTGAGGACTGGGGACAGCACCCATCCCTCTGAATCCTGCTGGGATCACTCAAATATGGGTGCTGGGAGGGTTCAGGTTGCTTTTGGCATCCCAGCTGGGGTGCAGTCATTTTTTTTGGGGAGTCTGGCAGAGCGTTCTGATGGTTTTCTGAAGGAGTTGTGTTCCCGCAGGAATGTTGCCTGTGCAATCTCAGGGGAGGAGCTCTCCAGATGACCACTGATGGCCGGTGAGTGATCCCTTGGAGTGTTTTTTCCTTCCTTGCTGCCCCTATTCCTGTGGATTTGGTTGAAATCTCAGTGCAGCAGCAAGATTTGGTTGAAATCTCAGTACAGCAGCAAGTTTTGGGGTTCTGGAGGGAGCTGCTCCTCACTGATCTGCAAGATGAGCCTGAGTGGCTGTGCTGAGCAGAGTTCTGATCCCTTGCTGAGTGTGGTTGTTTCTCAGAGAAAACTTCTCAGAGAATATTCAGTATCATACAAAATCAGGTGCAAAAGCAAGTTGATCTCTGTTGTTGCAGAGTGCTGCCTTAGAGTGTGTTTTCCTTCCACACTGCCCAGTCTCCTTGTCTTGTGGATTTGGTTAAAATTTCAGTGCAGCACTGAGTTTTGGGGTTCTGGAGGGAGCTGCTCTTCACTGATCTGCAGGATGAGCCCGAGTGGCTGTGCTGAGCAGAGTTCTGATCGCTGAATGTGGTTGTTTCTCAGGGATAAGTCTTCTCAGGGAATGTTCAATATAATGCAAAATCAGGTGCCAAAGCAGGCTGATCTCTGTTGTTCCAGAGACATTTACCCCGTGCCACCCTCATTAACAGTCAGGTGGGAAGGTTGCCAAGGCTGCCAGCCCCTTGGAAACGTGCCTGGATGCTGAGGGAGGCAGGGAAATGTTAACTGCCCTCCTGAGCATTTCATTCAAATAACAGCAGGCCCTGATTTGTGTGTTCTTTGCTCCCCAGGTGGGTCCATGTCATCTGTGCTATTGCTGTCCCCGAGGCGCGTTTCCTCAACGTCATGGAGCGTCACCCGGTGGATATCAGCGCCATCCCGGAGCAGAGGTGGAAACTGGTGGGTGTCTTTTACCTGGGGAGAGTGTTTGGGAGCAAAAGCCAAAGGGAGAAGCTGTAATTAAACTAAAAACATTGTGTGGGTTCATAAAGCAGCTGAGATTGGAGGCGGCCCCGCTCTCATTTCCAAACAAAAGCCCCGGGAAGCTGCGTCTGCTGAGCTCTGTCGGTGCTTTGACACACAAACAGCTCTGATTTCCAGATGTGCCTTCACTCTCTGGGAGTGTGCTGTACCCTGAGCAGAGCCTGGGACTCCCTCCCACCTGCAATCAGGTGTAAACTGCCTGAAAGTTTCGTTTTTTTCCCCGTTTTGCACAGCGGGAATGCCAAGGGACGTGGTGACTGGAGAGAAGCTGATACATTGCTGCCTCGTTCACCTCTAATTCATCTTTCTTCACAACATTTCTCATTTTCTATCAAGAGATCTCTTGCAGAAATGAATAAACATTTCTGTGACCCTGGCTGCAAGGATTTTAATACGAGCCCAGCTCTGAGTTGTTATTTGGCTGCGTGGCCTCATCCCAGGGATTAGTAATGGACGATTCATTAGCTCAGAGCAATTTATCTTAATGTTAGTTAATGCTCCATCACCATAGTGTGTTATTGCAAAATAAATCGTGCTTTTGCTGCTTTTTTTTGGTGCAGAAGTCAGCTGGGTGACACAGTGTGGGCTGGGGAAGGTGCTGGATCAGTGATAGATGGGTTAGCTCTGATGGATTCGTTCACAGAGCTGCTCCTTAGTGCAGGGAACCCGGGTGAGAGATTAGGAAGAGCCTATCCCTGCTTCCAGAGTTATTCCTCCGTTGTGCAAATGGGTTCTGTACACAAATGTGAATGTAAAAAGCATCCATTATTCAGGAGGAGCGATGGGGCAGCGCGATGCCGGGGTGATAAATCTTGCAGCGGGGGCTCTTTATGGATCAGCTGACACTTCCAACGTGCATCCTCTTCATTACCAGCACTTGTAACGCTGAACTTAAAATCCTTTTACACAAGACTCACTTGTATTGCTTAATGGAGCCTCACAAGGAAACATGGCTTAATTTTTTAACCCTTCCTTGGCTGCTTGGCAGCGCTGCAAAGCCAGGGCAGTGTCTGTGTGTGGCTGATTCTGCTGCTTTGTTTTGATCTGAAATGTTGGCTGTGCCTTTCAGAGCCTCTGCATGGACCCACTGCACACCTTCTCCTTTATTCCTCAGTTAAAACTGCAGAGTTTCACAGGATCACAGAATATCCTGAGCTGGAAGGGTCCCACAAGGATTATCAGTCCCGCACAGACAGCCCAACAATCCCACCCTGAGAGCTCTGAGGAAAAAATTCTGTTTGATTTCTTCTGTTGCATTCCAGTTTCACCTCCTGTTGTCTTCCTGTCTCAGGGAATGTGGAGGATTTTGGTGTGAAGTGTCTTGGCTTCCAGTGCTGGGATTTACAGGCACATATTCCTTGTGCTGCTGTTAGCCAAAGCCTGGCTTGTAGCCCTGATGCCAAAGCCTGGCTTTAAGCCCTTCACTGGGAAAGTTTTTGGGGTTATGAATTAGGTGAGGATTAAATAATTAATTTGGATGGCAGTGGTGCTTCCAGCAGCAGCTGTGGGGTACAAAGGGGGTTCAAATGGGACAAGATTGTGTGGAGAAACTCATGAGCCATTGTGGGGAGTTCCAGGATTATTCAGAGGAATTTGCAGATAATTTCTGGAGCAGTAAAGGGGTTGGGGGTGTCTGTGCTTTGCAGGTGAGCAGCTGCATTTAGAGAGATAAACTGAGAGTGACTAAAAAGTAATGGCATTGGAGCTCCTGGCTTTGCCAATGATGGACTTGGTGCAGTTCTTGATAAAATTGTGGAGATGACCTTTGTGGCTGAAAAAAATGAAAAAGGAGAGCAGGAATGACATGAAGGGTGAATGGATGAGGCTGGTGGAGGAAAGAGAGGGTAGGAGTTATCCATGATTAGTATTTAATTTTTAATGTATTTGTATTATTTTAATTTCCTGTGAGAGGGCTGGGGCACCAAGGAGTTGCAGTGATGTGGTTAAAGATATTTCCTGTTCTCCAAGCATGTGCTCCCCAGGTTTTTCAGTCCATCTGTGGGTATGTGGCACCATTTTCAGGAATGCAGTTCCCTGCTCCCAGATTGATGGCACATTACGGGCCCGCGCGCGTCAATTATTTATGGCGTGGAAATTTGGAATAATTAGCTGTCATTCCTCGGTGGAGTAAATGAATTGCAGCGTTCATCATGCAGGAGACAGCCCATTTCTTACTCTCAGCTGTGACCTGACTCTGGTGTGCATTTATCCCGAAGATTTCTCTCCTGTGCTTTGGAGTCTTTTCCCTCCCACAGAAAATGCCTTTAAATCTCCAGTTGCTGCTTCCCCACAGTGCTTGGTGCTGCTGGTTCTGTCCATCCCATCTCCCACACTTCAGGAGGTGCATTTTCATACAATCCCACACTGGTTTGGGTTGGAAAGGACCTTAAAACCCACCCAGTGCCACCCCTGCCATGGGCAGGGACAGTTCCCACTGTCCCAGGGTGCTCCAAGTGTGTCCAACCCATCCTTGGGCACTCCACAGCTTCCTGGGCACCCTGTGCCAATGTTTTACCACCCTCACAGCCAAAAATTGTCACTTCCTCCATCTCCAGGCTCACTGTCCCTCACATTAATCTCTTGATCATATTTGAATATCCCATTGTGCTGTCACAGGCAGTTTGTGGGGGCACAGGGTGGCACTGGGTGTGTGCTGATCCCAGCTTGGCAAAGCTCTGTTGGAACCAGGAAAGGCAAATTCCTGCCCTGGGGGGAGATTTAATGCCCCCTGAGCCCCTCGGGGATCAGCAGCTGTCCCTGCTGCTGGGACAAGGAAATATGGACAGTTCCATAATGGGATCTGTGCTGTTGACTCCCCCCAGTGCTGCTGTGCCCTTTCCTGGTGCTTATCTGCCTCTGGAACACGCTTTGCACAGTGATAAAGACTCAGCTTATTAAAGGCTAAACCCACGTCCTGGCAGCTCTCGGGCTCTGCCTTTGAATTTCCTGGCTTTTGTTCATTTGTGAAAAAAAGGCAAATTAATCTTCGGTGTAAACAAACTGCCTTCAGTTCATTCCTAGGGAGGAATGGGACTGATTTCCTATAAATGAGGGGCAGAGCCAGGCAGGGAGGGGGACTGGAATGAGGAAGAACAAATCTTTTCTTTGGCATTTTTTGCATTTAGGGAAGGAAAGAGGAGGAATCCCAAAATGGTTTGGGTTGGACAGGACCTTGAAGGTTTTGGAGTTCCCCCTCTGCCACAGGCACCTTCTGTTCCTTTTAACCAGTGAAGGGCACATTTGTCTCGTGTGTGACATGAATTTTGCCTTTTCCAGCCTCAGATAAGGTAAAAAAGCTGCCCCTGGATCCCTGGAAGTGTCCTAAACCAGGTTGGACAGGGCTTGGAGCACCCTGGGATCGTGGAACATGTCCCTGCCATGGCAGGGGATCCATGAGATGAGGTTTAAATTCCTTCCAGCCCAAACCATTCTGGGATTTGCAGATCAGTGACAGATTCCTTCACCTGGAAACGTTAAAAACTGAGTGGTGTTTCCAGATGGATCCCTGGAAACGTTATCCAAGCATCCATCTAGATTGGGATTCCCTAAATCTCCTTTTCTGTGTTTCTGAGGGGTTGGAAACAAGAATTGGTGCTGTTATAGGGAGTGAGGAAATGTATCCTGTTCCCACTCCAGCTCCTGCTCACTGTCAGTGCCATCAGGCTTAGAATTTTTAGCTTTTGAGAAAATGGAATTTCTTTTTAAAGCAGTCACACGTCTTACAGTGATTTCCCTAATAACTGGATCTGCTTTGCAGAAAATGAGTGTAAAAATGGCTCCAAGATTTCAGAGCTTCCACCCCTGTAATTCTGGTGTTTTGGTACAATGTTTTTATTTCTTTTCTTTGCAAAACTGACTGAATTATCTACAGTGGCTCATCTGACATGGATGCCAATAAAATATTTATGGTTGATATGCTTATGCATCTCAAATAAACACACAATATTTTGGTTCCATTATCTGAAATTATATTCCATGAGATCTAATCGATAAAATGTTCCATTAAATATAATAGAGCAAATTGCCACCCAGTTACTGTGTTCTGTTCTTTCAAAATAAAAGAAAATGTTATTTTCCAGCAGTGAAGATCCAGCTGCTGCTGGAATTAATGTAATGTGGGTGCACTGCTGTACCTGAGGAGGGTGAGGATGGAAATGCAGCAGCTCTCTGTGCCTCTGTGGGTGGTTTTTTTTGCTCTCCAGTGATCCCAGTCCAAACTGGAGTCCAGCCTGTCTGTGGCTGGAGGAGGACTGAGTGACCTGGAGGTGCTGGCATGGTCAGGCAGGGAATGACAATCTCTGCTGCAGTTCCTTGGCCTGCAGTGATCTCAGGGAGTGCTCACAGCCAGCCCTGGCTCCTTGGCAGAGAAATCCCTTGGGCTGTGCCTTCTGGGCTGGGCACGGAATCCCAGAGCCTGCACTGTGCCAGGCACTGGTGCCACATGGAGCTGGGGGGACTCTGCACTGCTGCAGGCTCTGCTCCTTTCCAGAGATCTGACTGAACCCCTGGGTCTGTTCCTTTAGAGCTGTGTGTGACCCCCAGACTGTTCCTTTTCCAGAGCTGTGTTGACCCCAGAGACTGTCCTTCCAGAGGTGTGTGTGACCCCAGACTGTTCCTTCCAGAGCTGTGTGTGACCCCCAGACTGTTCCTTTCCAGAGGTGTGTGTGACCCCCAGATGTTCCTTTCCAGAGCAGGTGTGTGTGACCCCCAGATTGTTCCTTTCCAGAGGTGTGTGTGACCCCCAGACTTTCCTTTAGAGCTGTGTGTGACCCCCAGACTGTTCCTTTCCAGAGCTGTGTGTGACCCCCAGACTGTTCCTTTCCAGAGGTGTGTGTGACCCCCAGACTGTTCCTTTCCAGAGCTGTGTGTGACCCCCAGACTGTTCCTTTCCAGAGGTGTTTTTCTGACCCCAGCTGTGTTTCCTTGCAGAGATGTCTCTGACCCCAGCTGTATTTCCTTACAGAGGTTTTATTGACCCCAGTTCTGTTCCCTTACAGAGGTGTCTCTGACCCCATTTCTGTCCCTTGCAGAGGTTTTACTGACCCCATTCCTGTTCCCTTGCAAGGGTGTCTCTGACCCCATTCTTGTTCCCTTACAGAGGTGTCTCTGCCCCCATTTCTGTCCCTTGCAGAGGTTTTACTGATCCCATTCCTGTCCCTTTCAGAGGTGTCTCTGACCCCATTCCTGTCCTTGCAGAGGTGTCTCTGACCCCATTCCTGTCTCTGATCCCACTCCTGTCCCTTTCAGAGGTATCTCTGCCCCCATTCCTGTCTCTGATCCCACTCCTGTCCCTTTCAGAGGTATCTCTGCCCCCATTCCTGTTCCCTTGCAGAGGTGTCTCTGACCCCATTCCTGTCTCTGACCCCACTCTGTCCCTTTCAGAGGTATCTCTGCCCCATTTCTGTCTCTCCTCACTCCTGTCCTTTCAGAGGTATCTCTGCCCCCATTCCTGTCTCTGACCCCACTCCTGTCCCTGCAGAGGTATCTCTGACCCCACTCCTGTCCTTTCAGAGGTGTGTGTACTGCCGCAAGCGGATGAAGAAGGTGTCTGGTGCGTGTATCCAGTGTTCCTACGAGCACTGCTCCACCTCGTTCCACGTGACGTGTGCCCACGCCGCCGGGGTGCCCATGGAGCCCGATGACTGGCCCTACGTCGTGTCCATCACCTGCTTCAAGCACAAAGCAGCAAACCAGAACGTAGGGCTTGGGGCTTCTCTGCTGGGAGGGGTTATTTGTTTTTTTTTTTGGGTTGTTTCGTTTCTGCGGTTTTTGAAAATCGTTTCTCCCTGCCTGTGTTGGAGCACAAGGCCCTATGAGGAATGACTGAGGGAGCTGGGGGTGTTTAGCCTGGAGGAAAAGGAGACTCAGAGGTGACCTTATTGCTGTCTACAACTTCCTGAAAGGTGGTTTTGGTCAGGTGGGGGTTGGTTATTTTCTCCAGGCAACAACAGACAGAACCAGAGGACACAGCCTTGAGCTGTACCAAGGGAAATATGGGTTGAATATTAGAAAAAAGTTCTTTAAAGAAAGAGTGATAAGCACGGAATGGTCTGCCCGGGAGGTGTGGATCACCATCCCTGGATGTGTTTAACAAAGATTGGATGTGGCTCTTGGTGCCGTGGTTGAGGTGCTGGGCATGGGTTGGACTGGAAGATCTTGAAGGTCTCTTCCAACCCTGATGATTCTGTGTTGGCTCAAAAACTTTTATTTTAACAAAAGTTCTGTTTCAACACAGAAGGGTTGGCCAGGAAGCCGTTATTGGGGGTGGCTTTAATCTCCTTGTGACCCAAACTATTCCATACCCCATGGATGTTTGTCACCACTGATCCTCCTCCATGTCCCCCACAGGTTCCATTCCGGAGGGAGGTGGCCCTGGGGCAAACAGTGATCACCAAGAACAGGAATGGGCTCTACTATCGCTGCAGGGTCATTGGCACCACCACCCAAACCTTCTACGAGGTCAACTTCGATGACGGCTCCTACAGCGACAACGTCTACCCCGAGAGCATCATTGTAAGGCAGCTCTGGGCAGGGTTGGGGTCTAAATCCAAACCAAACCCAGGGAATTCGGGGGAAAAAACTTGGGAAAAAAAAAAAAAAAGGAAGGGGAAAAGGAAAAAAAGGGGGAAAAAAACCCCTCATTATTAACATTATTCACATTATTCACATTATATGATCCTTTGAAATGTCTTTACTTAGCACCTGGAAAACCTTCTTTTCTTCTATTTCTTAAGAAGAAATTTGATTTATTAAGTATTGGGAAAGAAATTGCTGTTAATTAAAAGAGAGTAGGATTATGTTTAGGTGTGTTCTGTGTCAGGGTGGGGAGACCCTGTCAGTGCAAACTCTGATCTGTGCTTTGGGGTGGAACATCAAAGCAAAACTTAACTTTTTCATTTTAATTTTTATGTCGCTGCTTGCCTTGAAAAATCTCATCCTGCTCTTCATGACGGGTCTTGCTTCTGACATTATCTCATTTATTTTTTGGTTGCTTTTACATCTTGCTGAATGCAGATGACTTCCCAGCAAAGCGGTGTTTGTTCTAAGTTTCATCCTATTTGTTTTGTGGTTGAATAATCTTATTTTTCAGCTGACAAGTGTGATTCATGGGGGAAGCAGATTGTCTGTAAGCACTTCTGGTTCAAAACAGGGAATTCACTTAATAGAGGCAATGTCTAGAAGAGGCTGATTTGTCAGCTCATGCATTGCCTTCCTGATTGTGCCACTGATTCACTGAGTTGCCCTGCTTGTTTTGGAGCTCCAGGAGATGAGATGTTTTGGGATTTGTGATGAGAAATGTCCATGAACGGGGTGCTGTCAGCAGAAGGAGGTGCCAGTGTCGATTCTTGGTCTCTCAGGCTGCTTTTTGAGATGCCCACAATTAATCACGAGTGCACAAACCCATCTTACAGCTGATGTTGTGTGATTTTAGCACCCCCCAGCCCCTGAGCTTTGGTGTCATTGTGTCTCTGACCTCTGTCCCTCTGTCCTCAGAGCAGGGACTGCATCCAGCTGGGTCCCCCTCCGGAGGGGGAGCTGGTCCAGCTACAGTGGACGGATGGGATCATCTACAAGGCCAAGTTCATTGCAGCTCAGATCAGTCAGATTTACCAGGTGAGTGTGGCACAGGGGTCCCAGCTCTGGGGTGCTGAGCTGGACAGAGCAGCAGGAGGATTTGGGAGCACAGATGATTTATTCTCTCTGAGATTGTCCAGCCTGAACTTGGCACCCCTATTAAACCGTGCTCAGTGTCCTTCCTGCTTGATCCAGAAAAGTGTATTAAAGTCTTGAGCAAAGGAAATAAGAATCCCTTAAAAACTTTTAATAGTTTTAACATTTTGCTGTGCACGTTGCCATGAATAAACATCCCTGGAACATCTGATGCATAATTCATGATATAATCAGTGCTTAGCAAAAAACGGTTTCATGGGAGGAGATTTTGTACCTGGCTGACTATTTCTGCTGGTTGAAATACAAATGTACTTTAGTAGCTGGGAGTTGTTTCCTTGTGACCTGTGAAAATGCTTTGTTTAAGATGAAAGAAATTCTTATTACCACATTGGCCTGAATACAGGGCTGCTTTTATTAGAAGTGAAAAGCTGCTTTTTTTCAGGCTGTGAATCAAAAATCTGCAGAAATGCGTAGTGCTGTGCCTGGGAGCGGGGAGCAGAGGTGCTGGGCCAGCTGGGGCAGGGATATTTTGGGATCCATGGAGCACAGAGGTGCCTGGACAGCATTTTTGGGGTTCAGCATCATCCCCAGAGCTTGGGGGTGCTCATCCCACAAGGATGCATCCATGGCACCATCCCTGCTGCTTCCCTGGCATTCCCTGGAGGCAGCAGGAGTGGCACAAGCTGGGCATGAGCTGCTCAAAACCTGCAAAAGCAGGGGCTGAGCTCTGATTTCATTTTCTGCATCCACAGGTCGAGTTTGAAGACGGTTCTCAGCTCATGGTAAAGCGTGGGGATATTTATACCTTGGAGGAAGAGCTTCCCAAGAGAGTCAAGTCTCGCCTGGTGAGTACCAAAATAGCAAACAATAAACCAGCTGCAGCTTGCAGAACTCCTTCACATTCCCTTCATGTATTTTTTAGACATTAGGTGGATGCAGCCTCCAGTTTCCATGGCTGTAAAAGCACTTGTCATTTCCAAAATACACAGAGTAGAAAAATCCTGGCCAGGAATGCCTGAGAGGCACTAAAATGATTTTCCCTTGCACGTGCTCAGTTCAGGGTTTGATTTTCCCTGGTTAAAAGATTATGTTCAGATCATTTTACACCATCTGAATTCAGTTATGTGGAGTCATCCTGCCCAAATGGGAGGTGAGCTGGGCTGCAGCTCAGTGGTTTCTGGAGAACTGATTATCAACATGGGACCAAACCCCCTTTTCTCACCAAAGTGGAGATTTAGAGTGGAGCTCTTACCTATAAATCTCTTAATCTACGAGATCAGGCTGTCTTTAAGTGCATACAGTGGAATTACAGAGCCTAGAAAAGATGAGGGATTTATTTCAGAGCTTTTTTTTTTTGGTCCCACACTTGCTGGGTGTTTCCAGAGCTGCTGCTTTACCCTTTAAAGCCATTTCATGGGAGTGGAGTGGAGAATTCTCAGGGTTGTTCCAACTGTCCCAATCCATGACTCTCTCCTTTTTTTCACCCTGCTGTGCCTCTGATGGTTGTGTTTGATGTGTTTGGTGTCTCTGCAGTCCCTCAGCACCGCAGCCCCTCAGGAAGATGTATTTTCAGGAGATGAAGTGAGAGCAGCCAAGCGTCCCCGGCTGGGGAATCTCAGAAATCCCGAAGAATACGGACAAACCCCCGATTATTTGGCCTTTATGGAGAGCCTGTTGCAGACACAGTACCAGCCTGGGACTCAGAGCAACATGTTTTAACCAGGATTCCTTCAAAAAAATTTCAATTAACCCTTTTTGAGTTGGTGGAAAAAACAGATAGGAGACTGTGGAATGGAAAACCAGCCCTGTGCAATAGTCTGCTGTGAATTTCTTTCATCTCCTCTTGGTTTGGACTGCAGGAAATCCCTGTCTGGCTGCTACCTCTACCTTGCCAGGAGTTGCTGACCAAGAGCTGGGGAGCTCAGAAACCCTTCAGCTTTTCACAAAGGAGACTTTGGAAGAGTTTCTACAGATGGAGCTTTGTGACTGGTTCTTTTTTTTTTTTTTTTTAATGAGGAAAGGGTTAAAATTTAACAAAAAAGGAACTTTTTCGAATCTGTCAAAACTTTTGTCTTTCAAGGTGCTATTACATTGACTACTGAAGCAGCCTTTGGAATCATGTTTTCTGTACATAGACGTCACCTTTGTGAAGTTTTCTATGAATGAGCATTATTAAAAAAAAAAAGCAAGCAAAAAATGGAAACAAAGTTTCCACGAAACATTTTTCTAGATTATGGCTTTAAAAACAGAAAATAAATGAAATCCTCCCCCCCTCACCCCCCAAACGAATCATGACTGATGTTACAGTGGGGAGAGCAAGAGCAGATGTCCTGGAATGTTCTGGGGTTTTTTTTGTAAAGAAACACTATCTTTGTAAGCTGGGGAAGGTGGGGGAAGAAATGTTTCACAGCTGGGATGTTTCTCATTCACTCTCTCCCAGCCCTGAGGTGGACATTGGCATCACTGCCATGTCCCCAGGGAGGGCTTTTAGGGAAAAAATGGCCAGGTTTGGGTCATTCCTGTCATCTTCCTTCCCCATCTTCGCCATCACAGTTGCTTTCTAGTTGAGGATCAGCATGGCTTTGAGTTGCAATGTGGCCCCCTGGTTTGGCAAGTGTTCTGTTGCTGCTTGTGTCACTTCCTTACGAGCCGCCCCCGAGCTCCCTGGACCTTTCTTTTTCTTTCCTTCCTTTTTTTATATTTTTTTTCTTTTTTTTTGGTTTTTTTTGAGTTGTGCTCCTTACAGTGTGAGAATCATTCCATGACAGAAGCTTGGGAGGTGTTTGTATGTTTTTCTTTTATCCTTATTAAAGAAGAAATTCCCCAAACGCCTTGATTGTCGTGACGTCCTTTTCCTTAAGTAAAGACTGAGCTTTTGAGTTCCTCCTGGGGAAGAACAGTGCAAGCCCTGCCTTTGATTGGACTCAGCTCGCTGAGGATTGAAGGAGCATTAAAGGCAAAACCCAAACCCTGAAGGATTGAGTGGGCAGCTCCCACTTGGACGCTCGGGCATCACCTCCGGCCGAGGAGCAGAGCTTTGGGAAGAATCCAAACCTTGCTGAAGTCACTGGAAAGTCTTCCACTCTCTCTGGAGGATTTCAAACAGTTCAGAGAACGAGGCAGAGCTGGTCCCAGCTGGACAGGGGCTGGGCAGAGCTGGGAAGGTTCAGGTGAAGGGGGCAGGGGGTACCAGACCCTCCCCTCCCTCCACGCCCCACCCGAGCTGGCTGAGCAACCTGCAATTGCTGCACTGCAATCTTTTCCACTTAATTCCCTGAAATTACAGCATGGAAAGAGACAATGTTCTTGCTTTTATGATTATTTTTTAAGCCCCTTTGCAAGGTGGTCGTCGTTCTGGGGAGAGGCTCCTAAGCACTGCTTGGGCTGGATCTTTAAGGGAATAAGTGGGGAGGATTTATGGGCTAGCAGATGGTAGATTAGCATCTTAAGAGACTCCATGGGTATTAAACTAGTGAAAGAGTGGAGATAGAATAAAGCAATTTAATTTTTTTTTTTTTTTTTTTTTAAACTTTGGGTTCATTCTCCCTTGAGGATTTTGGAGTTCCCATCCTTTCTCCTGCCTCTGCTACGGGTTCTTTTCGTGTGCGTGGCTGCGCGTGCGTGGTTGTAAGACCTTGGAAACAGGCTGTTTTGAGGTTGGTTTGTTTTTTTTTTTTTAAATTCTTATTCTGGGTTTTTTGACGTTTGCAGCAGATGTCTCCACGAATAAAAACCAAACTGAGACTAATAAAAGTTGAAAAAATTGGCAAGGTTCTCCCGAGCCTCGGTTGTTCCTCCTACAGAGCTGTCTCCTGTCGCTCGAAATGTGATTAAACAGAAAACTCACTGTATAAAGACTTAAGAATGTTACCAGGCCACGAGAGGAAATATTTAAAACAATTGAAAGAGAAATTTAACCAGCAGAGGATTTTCTCTTTTGTGTGCGGTTTTGTTTTTTTTTTGGGAGGTGGGAGGGAAGGGTGGGACGGGATGAGCGGTTGTGAGCGACGGGGAATTTCCTCTGCATGTTCTGCAATAGCACCATTGCTGTATCATATGTAGTCCCTTTTCCCAAATCCTATTTATATTGTAAAAACAAAAGTGTGTCTCCTCACCCCATATTCAGATGCTGAGTTTTGTTGAAACATGAACCTGGATCTGTCGAATGCCCTTCCTTTGGCGCAAGGGTTTTCCTCTCCCTTTTTGTTGATTTTTAAATCCCTCTTTTTGCTTTGGGAATGGCTTGTGCAGATTTGGGATCGTGGCCTCAGGGCATCAGGCCATTGAAAAGGAAATAGGAAATGCACATTCCTGCCCCTTCCTCCAGTGAAATATATTTGTGTCTGATTATGTGCTATAAAAATAATGATTTTTTTTTCTTTCTCCCCCCTAGATTAAGGCTGTGATGTATTTTTTGCCTATTTTTTTTTCTTTTTCTCTGCCTCTAGGTTCAAAATGAATTAAAAGCTGTTGAGCATTTCAGAGTGACACTTTTCTGGGGGGTTGAAGTCTCTTCATTTCTAAGTTTAAAATCTTTTGTGCAGCGGGAGGTCCTTGAACCTCCTCAAACAGCATCTTCCTGAAACTTCATGGAAACCTTAAATTTCCATCCTGCTGGGCTGAGATTGGAGCTTTCCTTGGCACCCAGGGCTCCAAGATGCCCAGATTTTGCAAACCCATGGCCCAGGAGCTGCTCTGAGTCCCCCAATGGGTGTCACTGTCACACCCTGAAGTAATTTTGTGGTAATTTTGGGGGCAAAGTGGGGCTGAGCAGCTCCTTCCCCCTCCCAGGCTGGTGGAGAGCAGGACAAGAGCTGGGGATTCATCAACTCCTGGCTGGGAAAGATCTTGAGCTTGGCAAAGTGAAATGGGGGACACAATTCCTTTATTTTTTCCCTTTGTAAAGGAGAGAATAAAAAGAAAATACAGAAAACTAAAAATGGCAGTGTTGGTTGGGTGAGGCTGATGGGGCCGAAGGGACAATCCCAATTTCCCTGAAATCTGCTGAAAATTCCACCTCCCTGCTGAAAATTCCACCTCTTTGTCCTCTGTCGGATCACAATTCTCTCCTGTGGAACCAAAATTTGGGTTCTCCTTTTGAATCCCTATGAAAACAACCCTTGCAAATGCATTTCTGCAAATCTCCCATGCAGATCCATGTCCACTCATGGGATTTTATGGATTTCCCATCCATGGCCTCTCCTCTCTCCCAGATTTTCAGGGCTGGACATCCCAAGATCTCAGATACTCCCTCTTCAGTGCACTTGCTTTATTTTTGCTTTATTTTTCATTTATTTTTTGCTTTATTTTTGCTTCATTTTTGCTTTAATTTTGCCTTATTTTTGCTTCATTTTTTTGACTGTTCAGCTTAGGGAAAGAGCAGATGACAGAAAAACCTCACCACGTGCTGCAGACATCTGCGCTTCGGCCACTTTTGCACTTTTCCACTATTTCTCGAGGTAATTCCGCGAGGATTTTTCTCTGCTCCTCTTCCCTCGCTGCTCGTATTAGTTCTTCCTCAGCAGTTCTCCCTCAGCTCGAACAAATTGCACCATTTTAATCAAACTCCTCCTTAGACAGGTGAAATTCCCTTCTGGAAGCTTTGGTGGGGTTGCTTTACTCAGGGAATTTCAACTTAAGGTAACCAGGAGCTGTTTTAACCCAAACTTGGCTTTGAAGGTGCTGTTTTAGCCTAAAATAAATCGGAGTTGAGCTGATGGAATTTCTCTCTGTGTCAGAACACCTGGCCCAGGTGAGACCTGCAGGGATCCCAGAGCTTCAGGGACAATGAGGGAATAAATTGAGATTCAGCAGGAAGATTCCAGAAAGGTTCCTGATTTCCAGTTCAGGTCAGCTCTTGTCCCTTGTCCCGTGAACAAACGGTGCTGGCACATTCACAAAAAAAAAAAAAAAAAAAAAAAAAAAAAGGCAATTTTGGCACAATCCTGAGGCTCAAATGAGCTGGAGCTGTTGACACGAATTATTTGGCAGCTTTGAGAGCAGAAGAAGTCCTTGGGTCACTCGCTCATCATCAGAAAATCACTGGGAGTTATTTATTCTGCATGAGAGCAGCAAAACAATTCAATTTTTTTTTGGGTTTCCAAGAGGGGAAATGTAAAAGGTCGCTGTTTGGAATCTCAACGGCTTTTTTCCTTTGCAACAAACAGAATTTGGGTTCTGCTTTCAGCACAGTTACTTTGGCTCCCCTCTCCAGCCCAGCTTTGCCATTTCGGGTGCCAGCTGCTGATATCCCCCAGCAAACGAGCTGGGAGCCAAGCTGTCTCTGGAAACAGGAGCCATCCCCTCCCCTGCGCCCCAGATCGGGGTTTAAAAATAAATAAATGGCCAAATCTGCTGCTCGCTGCTTCGGTGAGCGGAGCCATCTCTGGGGAGCAGAAAATTGGGTTTGATTGGGGTTGGGTACCCGTGGTTCAGGCTGAGATGCTGCTGCTCTGGAGAAGAGTTGGGATTCACCTGCCTGGCCAAAGAAAGGAATTTGTGATGATTGGAGAGATGGAATTGTGGGGATGAGAAATGATATGGACCCACCAGGCAGGTGGGAAGAGGGTTTATTGCAAAAAAAAAGGGTTTTTTAATCAATCATTGTTATGGATTTACATTCTGGTGAAGGACAATGAAGTGTTTTACCCAAACACCATAAATCACACCAGGAACACGCCATGGTCAGAACTGACCACCCTAAATCACGCCACGGTCAGAACTGACCACCATAAATCACACCAGGAACACGCCATGGTGAGACCCAACCATCACACACCTCTGTGTCAGCTCTCACAGGTTCTATCCCTCGTTTTCCAGGGTTGTGGAATTGGTTTTCACCTCTGAGTCATTCCCAGAGTTCTTCTCTGGTGAGCCAAAGTGACAGGAGAGAGCAGGAATTGTGCAAGGGAGACAAGGCCCGTGTTTTATAGGGTTTTGCTTAAAGGGTCTCTGGACAATTTTCTCCAGAGTGGGGGAAGGGTTTGGTGCCAGGCTCTGCTCAGAGCTGAGGTTTCCTTCTCTGTGTAACCTGAGCTTCTCTATTTACACGTTTCTGTACCCCTGTAATTCTCCAGTGTTTAACTCCAGACTCCACAGACAGTGCTGAGCTCCTGCTCTCCCATTTTTACACAAAACAATTCCTCTGCAGCCCCAAACTCAAGGACACCTCCTGGGCCAGGCCCCAAGAGATGGAAAGAACGAGAATTGGGGGAGCCAGTTGGAGTTTTGACTGCATTGGCTGCAGCTGCAATTGGGGATTCAGCATCCCATGTGAAATGGACAAAAGTGAGAAAGGGTGAAAAAGCCTGGGATAGTGTCCATTGTGGGTGTGGGACTGCCCTGAATGGCCCTGAAGGCCCTGCAATAAATGAAATGTTTGATTCTGTCAATTCTCAATTTTAGATAAACCCAGATTTTTTGGCATCAGTGGAACCCAGCCCAGAGCATCACCCAGAGACCCCCCAGCTCTGCCTTCCCCTCTCCTGAAAGAAGCAGACAAAAGCCAAGATCTGATCACAGAATCTGCTCACAACAGCTGTCTGCTGACAAGTCTAATAAACGGTATTAATGGTGTCATTATTATTCCCTAATTAAAAGCTAATAACTAAGAGTTAATTGCCTTTAAAAGATGAAGCAGTGCCGTGGCAGGGATTTATCTCTGTTTTTCCTTCGCTTGCCTGGCTGTGCTGATATTTTCCGGCTAATTAATTGAATCAAATCTTACTGGAAACTAATAATCTCCCTGTGTCGATTCAGCCAATTGAATTAGAAGGTGTTCGTTATGTGCTGAGCTTAAAAACCCCATAAATACACATATTATATATTTTTAAGTATATGTATTTCTATATATAAATATATAGAAATATATATAAATATATGATTATATTACATATTATATACATATATTCACTACACATTATTTTATATAAGAGATATATATATTTAAATATTATCTATTCTATATTATATATACAACATACAAATAGTATATTAAATATATAGAGGCGCTTTTTAAATGGACATATATTTATTTAACTATATATTTATATATTTGTATTTTTATATATATTTCTGTATTTATATTGAGTTTTTGTATAGATATAGTATAGACATATGATATAGATGGTATAGATTAGATATAGATATAGATTAGACATATAGATATATATATAGATATAGATATGGATTATGTAAATGTAGATACAGATATATAAATCTAAATATAAATCTAAATATGTAAATAATATCAGTGTGTATGTAATTTGCAGTTTGTCACGTTGGGTCCCAGTGTCAGCGGTGGGATAATGTTTTGATGGGGAGAAATTTCTCCTGATTTTCAGAGGAGAGAAAATGGAATTCTGACTGCCAGAGGACAGGGAAGGTGGGATTTGGGGAAGGAATTTCCCCCTTTGAGGGTGGGAAAAGCCCTGGGGGTGTCCCAGGATGGGCTTGGAGCACCCTGGGGTGGTGCAAACACAATTCCCGACCCCGCTGCTCCCCTTTCCCCATCCCTGCTGTCCCCTCTGGGATGTTCTTGGTGCAGCCACAGCCCCGTGTGTGAAAATCCCCCAAAATCCTCCCCTCAGCATCCCCTCGGTGAGCTCCTGGCGTTGCTGTGATGCCAACGGAGAGGAACCGAATGTTCTCTCTGGAAATTCGCTTTATCGCCGCTCATCTTCCACACAGACTAAATTTTATTAAAGCCCCCCAAAGAGCAAAATGTAAATTCATTAGTGCCCGTTTTGGATGGCACCTTCCCTCATTTTGGGGAAAAAGGAGATTAGGAGTCATCTGGGCTCTGTGATAATTAAAAAGAAGATGCTCAAACATAATTCTTAATTAAACCAGTACGATTGGAACCATAAATAATGAGATAAGAACTTGTGTAGTCGGCTTTTGGTCTGTTGGAAAGATGCAGCGGTTCCCATTGTAATTATGTGATTTATGATCTTCCACACAAAGATGTAATTAGGTTTTTTTTCTCTCCCCCCCCCCCCATTTTAAAATTTAAACATATTTAGATAAAAAAATTGCGCAGCAATTTGAAGCTGCTTTCCCAAGGGAGTGGTAATTTGGTTTGATTTATCTTTCGGTTCCAACCTAAAAAAAAAAAGCTTTGCAGCTAAAGGGATACCTCAAAATAAAACCCCCCTGTAGGTCCAAGAGCTCTGAGGAGAGAGAGGTGGGAGAGGGGCAGTGAGGCATTTGGGGTGAGAAAACATTTCTTTGGGCTGAGAAAACATTTCTTTCTGCTTGAAAAAGTCACATTTTTGTTTCCAGATGTCTCCTTGCCTTTCCCATCCTCTGTGCTACCCTTGGAGGGTACTGGGTGAGCTTTGAATTCTCTCCCTAAAACCCTAACCCAACCCAACTCTAATCCTAACCCTCTCCCCGCCCCAAATCCATCTGTGGGCATTCAGGGGGCTGGAAGGGGTTGGAGCTGAACTGGACAGCTCCAGTTGTGTCCAGAGCTCTGGTGACATCAGGACACCCCCAGGACAGTCCCAGCTCCCGGGGCCACCCCTCCCCTGCTGCTGGAGACCCCCTGAAAACACCTCCAGAACTTCCTCAGCCTCTGAAACACCCCGTGGGCATCATCTGGATTTCAGTCCTTTGCTGGGTTTTTTTTGGGTGGTTTTTGTTGTATTTCTGGCTGGGTGACTCAGCTGTCACCCCCGGGGAAGGGTTTGCTCCTCACCCCTGAGGCAAATGCTCCTTCCTGGTGGGTTCTGGAGGAAAGGAAGGTGGATCCTTTCAGGCTGGAGCTGCACCATCCTTCCCCTGAGCCTCAGCACTCAGAATTTCACAATAGTTCGGGCTGGAAAAATATTTCAAATTTATCTCATTCCAGTCAGGAACGGCTTCCACTAAACAGGATTCTTGGAGGCCATCAAGCATAAACAGGGTGTTCGTTCCCCTAAAAATATATATAAAAATGCATCTCTTGAGTGGGTTTGGGGTGTTCTTTGCCCACAGTGTGCCAACGTGCCATCCTCACCCTGCTGGTGATTCCTCTGGGCTCTCCAGCCCCAGGATGGGAGGTGGAACCTGAGAGTGGAACCTGAATTATGGATATCCAGCAATTTCCTGAACAACACCTTACACGGCTCAGGCAGAACGTTACATATTAAAAGTTTTTGTTGTTGTTGTTTTAATTATTTGGACACGGGGTTTTTTTTTCCCCTGAGGGGTTTATTATCCCTGGTAAGCCCGGGATAAAGCCCTTGTGTAACCCATTAATCCGGATTGCCATCTGCGTGTGCACGGCCGGGCACGGACGCAGTTGGACACGGCCCCAAATTCCCTCTGTTGGGAATTTTCTCCCTCAATGCCTGGGAGGAGCCCATGGGTGTTTCAGGAATGAAGGCACAGCGGGTTGGGATTGGGGGTTTGATCCCAAATTTGGGGGAATTGCTAAAGGGATCTGGGGTTCCTGCCCTGCAGAGGGATGGATGGATGGAATGGATGATGATGGATGATGATGGATGGATGGATGGATGGATGGTGATGGATTGGGTATCCATGGATGGATGGATAAAAGGATGGATTCCATGGATGATGGAATGATGGATGGATGGATGGGGATGGGATGGATTGGATCCATGGATGG
>VKON01000190.1:348579-378201 GCA_009741485.1 Malurus cyaneus samueli | reverse complement strand
GAGATGGATGATGGATGGATGGCTGGATGGATGGATGGATGATGGGAGGATGAGGATGGATGGGATCATGGATGGATGGATAAAAGGATGGGATCCATGGATGGATGGATGGGATGGATGGATGGATGGATGGATTTTGGATCATGGATGGGTGGATGATGGATGGGATGGATGGAGGCATGGATGGATGGATGGAAGATGGACGGACATGGATGGAGATGGATGAGATGGATGGATGGAAGGATGGATGGATGGATGGATGGATGGATGGATGGTGGATGGATGGATGGACAGGTGGAGGATGGACAGATTGGACGGATGGATAGATGATATGGTGGATGGATGGAGGATGGATGGACAGGGATGAATGGATGATCTGCCAGTTTACGAGGTCTATAATAATTGTATTCATGGGCACCTCAATGTGTTTCACCTCTGGAGCTGTGCCCCAATAGGATCCTACAAAACACCGAGGGAAAACCCTTTTATCCCCTTAACCATGTCTGCCTCAGAATTCTAAGAGCAGCCAGAGCTGAGCAGAGCCAGAGCTGCCAGCTGGAGATGGCCCCAGAGCTGCAGGGGATGAGCTGCACGTGGCAGGAAAAGGGAAATTTCCATCTGAGCCCATGGAGGTGTTGGGAGCTGGGATTGAGGAGGGAGAGCTGGGCTGGTTCTCACCGTGCTCCAGCGTGGGATTTGCTCCTGAGAGCAGGGTCAGAGGGGTTTCTGTGTGCCCAGGAGGGGCTGTGCCATCCCAGGTGCCCGTGGTGACTCTGGAGGTGACAGAATTTGTGGATTTTTCCTTGGGCATCCTGGGATCAGCTCCCCGTATCCCTTCCCCAGCAGATGAACTCGCAGCAACGCTGAGACAATTTCCTCAGCACCTCCCGGGGTATTTACTTTTCCCATTTCAGTTCTACATCTGTTCACTGGGAATTTGCAACCGTCTTATTTAGGAGGAGGAATTGATTTCTCGCTCTGTTACTGCCGCTCCCGCTACAATTAAAGCAACGCGAGGAATTTCTCCCTTTGCCACTCGGGTAATTCTGGAAGCTGAGGAAAGCTTTTCCTCTCCCCCTGGAATGTAAATTGTGGTTGCAGCTCTTTAAAGGTTTTGTTCTGCTGCAGGGGCCTGGGGGGCTCTGTGGTTCTTGGTTTAGCTGGGTCTTGGTTGGGTTGGGAGCTCTTGGTTTAGGGTTGGGAGCTCTTGGTTTAGGGTTAGGAGCTCTTGGTTTAGGGTTGGGAGCTCTTGGTTTAGGGTTGGGGGCTCTTGGTTTAGGGTTGGGAGCTCTTGGTTTAGGGTTGGGGCTCTTGGTTTAGGGTTGGGGCTCTTGGTTTAGGGTTGGGAGCTCTTGGTTTGGGTTGGGGCTCTTGGTTTAGGGTTGGGAGCTCTTGGTTTAGGGTTGGGGAGCTCTTGGTTTAGGGTTGGGAGCTCTTGGTTTAGGGTTGGGAGCTCTTGGTTTAGGGTTGGGAGCTCTTGGTTTAGGGTTGGGAGCTCTTGGTTTGGGTTGGGGGCTCTTGGTTTAGGGTTGGGGGCTCTTGGTTTAGGGTTGGGAGCTCTTGGTTTGGGGTTGGGGGTTCTTGCAAACAAATCCCTGTGGGATTTGGAGTCCAGGAGGCTGCAGATCCCCACTGGGGCACAAACTGGCCTTGCCCAGGGTGGTGTGAAGGGGAATTGGGACAAAGCTGTTCTCTTCAAGGCCCCAGGAAGTTTCTGAGCTTTATGGGCAGCACCGGGGTGGCCGTGGGGATCTGGATGAGCCCGGCAAGCCAGCATAAACCATGAGGGAAACCCTTTGGGATTTTCAGATGCTGGAGAGGACTGTGAGGGTGGCACAGGTGCTCATCCTGGGGCTCCTGGATGAGAACCAGCCCAGCTCTCCCTCCTCAATCCCAGCTCCCAACACCTCCATGGGTTCAGATGGAATTTCCCTTTTCCTGCCACGTGCAGCTCATCCCCTGCAGCTCTGGGCCATCCAGCTGGCAGCTCTGGCTCTGCTCAGCTCTGGCTGCTCTTAGAATTCGAGGCAGACATGGTTAAGGGATAAAAAGGGTTTTCCCTCAGTATTTTGTAGGATCCTATTGGGGCACAGCTCCAGAGGTGAAACACATTGAGGTGCCCATGAATACAATTGTTATAGACCTCATAAATCGGTAGATCACCAATCCATCTCTGTCCATCTGTCCATCCCTCCATCCATCCATGGATCCCATTATCCATCCTGTCCATCCTGTCCATCCTCCATCCCCATCCATCCATCCATCCATCCACCATCCATCCATTCCATCCATCCATCCTCCATCCATCCATCCATCCATCTGTCCATCCTTTGTCCACTGTCCATCATCCATCCATTCCTTTTGTTCCATCTGTCCATCCCTCCATCCATCCATGGATCCAATCATCCATCCCATCCATCCCCATAGAAAAATACATATTATATAATATATAAAAAGATATCTATTATGTTATGTATATACATAATTTATCATTTGTGTTATAATTTGTGTTATATTATCAATTATGTTATCATTTGTGTTATAATTTCTGCTATCATTTGTGTCATTTGTTATCATTTATGTTACCATGTATGTTATCAATTGTGTTATAATTTATGTTATCATCTATGTTATCAATTATGTTATCATCTATGTTATCATGTATGTTGTCATTTGTGTTATCATTTATTAATCCCAGCTCCAGCACAGGCTGTGATTAACAAATGATCAATTTATTAATAATAAATCAATGATTTATGTCAATAAACCATTGACACATTCTGCCACATTCAAAAGCTGCACTTGGGCTGTAATTCCAGCAGGGATATTCCATGTCATTCCAGGTAATTCCATGCTGGGACAATTCCATGGGATCCTCACTCCTTTTGGGGCACTGCCCAGGGAATGTTCATGTTCCCAAAGCTGCCAGAGCTCCAGGAGTGTTTGCACAGGGAGGGATTTTGGGATGTCTGTGCAAGACCAGGGCCTGGACTGGATGATCCTGTGGGTCCCTTCCAGCTCAAGATATTCTACAAAAAGATTTCACCCTGAATTTCCTCCCCTAACTTCTTCCTGTGGAGCTGGCTGGGATTTTTTGAAGGATTTCCCCAAAAATCTCAGCCACTCTCCCAACTCCCTTTGTTGCTCACCTCGCTGCGCTCCACATGGAGTTCATCCAGTTTTTATTTATTTCAATTTTTATTTCAGTTTTTATTTCAATTTTTATTTCAGTTTTTATTTAATTTTTTATTTCAGTTCTGCCAGGGTTTTGCATTTCCACCCGGGGGATGATCACACCAGCTCAGCAAAGGATGGCACCGAAATAAAGAGCCCGGAGAGCGGCGATGAGAACGGAGAGATGGGAACAGGCAGGGAGGGGAGGGCAAGGCTGACAAACAGAGCTCAGAAAGAAGAAAAAATCACTTTTTTTCCTTTCAATTCTTCAATGGTGCCACAAAGGGAGCATCAAAAATCACAAATGTGAGGCTGTCGAGGCGCCCGCCTGTGTCTCGTGGTGCGGATTCCCTTTGAGCCGCGATTACGGAGTCGAAATTTGTTCCCATTCCACGTCTGCCCGGAGGGGCACGCACGAGATTTGGTTACAAACCTGATTTTTGGGGTTTATTCCTTTGTTTTTTTTCCTTGTGGCATCAAGGTGTTGCTGTTTGATGTGTGTTTGGCTCCTTTCCCTCCTCTCCTCCCTCCTGGAGTAACAGAATTTCGGAGGCGCTGCTGTTCCCTGAGATCTCGGCTCACGGCTGGGTGGGAACTCGCTAATTAATTAATAAATTAATTAATTTTTTGTTCTTTCCTTTCAGCTGAAGCCCAGCTGCTGCTGGTGGTGTCTGTTCAGCAGGGAGAGGGGGAGCTGTGGGAGGCAGGGAAGGATCCCAGATCCCTGATCAGCATTTCCATCATCCTTCAAACCCCCGTGTCCTCGCCAGCCTTCCCCTAAATCAGGAATTTTTGGGTCCAAACCTCCCCAAATGAGCTGTTTTTTGCAGCCACACATTGAATTTGTACAGGTACCTATTTTTAGCAGGAGCAGAGGGAGAGCAGAGGGGAGAGCAAGTGTTCCCTGGCCCTGGGCAGCACCAGGACAGATCTGAGATTTGGGATTTGAGATTTGGGATTTGGGGTTTGGAGTTTGGGGTTTGGGATTTGGGGTTTGGGATGAATCTGTGCCCAGAGCAGCTGCCCCAGCCCTGCCCCTCTCACACACACAGGGCTGCAGCACGTTCAGACAATCTTCCTTTAATACAAAGTCAATATATCTACATACACCGTGGTATGAAAACCACTTGACTGTTTCAGTTTGAAATAACAGTGTGAAAGCAACAGCACTTTGCTCTCATACAAAGGAAAAAACCTCCCCCCTCCCCCCAACTTTGTCCAGTAAGATTTTGCTGCAACATACTTAGAAATTTGGGCAACTTTCACACAAATAAGTAAAATCTCGAAGAAGCCTTTCAGTCAGTTCTCTTTTTTTTTTCTTTTTCTTTTTTTTTTCCTTTTTTTCTCCGTTAAAGACAGGAAATGGGTTGTGTGGGGGGTTCTGGGCAGCACTTGATGGCCATGATTACCTTCTAGAAAATAAAAAAAAAAAAATAAAGAGGAAAAGGGTAGAGGTGAGCAGAGTTTGGGGCAGGGTGGTTTTTCCCCAAATATCCCGTGCAGGAAAATTGCTGCAGAGACAGCTGGGCTGGGACCTGCATCACATTTGGGATGGGAAAAACATCTGATGGGTGTCCAGGATCCAAAAAAACATCTCTGTCTCCAGTCAGCCAAAGCCACTGGTGGTGCTGGATCTCCCAGTTCAGCCCTGACCCTGCACGGCCACAGCTGAAGGGGAAGGAGTTGGCACTGCCACCCCATTTCTGCTCCCCCAGCCCTCCAGGGATGTGGGATATGTCTGTGACTAGAACAAAAAAAACCTAAAAAAATAATAAAAACAATTAAAAAAAAAAATAAATCCAGAAAGGACGTTTTGTTCTTACATGAGCAAGTTAAACCTTTTTAAATGGTAGAAAAGCAATATGTAGAAGTAGCAATTTGCACTGCATTTTTATATATCACAGCCATTACACGTAACATTTCTACAGTGAAAAAATAGACTGTCTTTGAACATAATATGAACAAATAAGCAAATTTTTCTTTTTAAATTCATCGACTGATATTCTTTGTCTTTCTTTTTTTTTTTTAAAAAAAAAAAAGGAAAAATACACTATTAAAAAAAAAAAAAAAAAAGGTAATGTCACTTGTTACAGTTACATCGATTACTTTAAAGAAAGCCACTCACAGTATTTGCCATTGGATGCACCTTCCTGGATTTTTCCCAGTTCTTTTACAGCTGGGGTGTGTTGGGGACAGTGGGAGCTGTGCGAGGTCCTGAGAGGAGCTCCCGAGAGCTGCTGAGTTCAGAGATGAGGGGCTGGCCCTGGAGCCAGCTGGGTGCTGGAAATCAACCCCTCCCGGTGATTTTGGGGCTCCTGGCGGGGAGGTGCTGCTGGCAGGGAGGTGCTCCTGGGCAAGAACGGGGCGACACGGCTCGGGAGAGGGGTGTGAATGTGCAAAGAGCCCAGGGAAGGGGCTGCCTCTCTTTTTTTGGGGGTCCCACCCTGCTCCAGGGTCAGCCAGATGTGCTGGGAAGGGGCCCAGACCTTGCAGTCAGAGACCCCAACCCAAGCAAGGGGAGGGGGCCACCCCCCACAGCCAGCTCTGGGGGTCGTAACTCTTCCGCTCTTTCTCTTTACCCTTTGAAATACCCTAAAAAATAAATTTTGGAATTCGAAGAAATGAGGAATGTTCCAAGTATTCAAAATGTGAGAGCTATAAAACCTCTGGCGTGGCAGGGGCATCCCGTGAATGCTGTTTGCAAGGTGCCTGCAAGCCCAGAATCCTCCCAATGCTGATACTGAGGTTATTAAGACTCCAGCTAGAAGAACTCCTGACCCTAAGTTTACCCTAAAAGTGTCGAGATTTGAGCTCCTTCTCATTCCCAGAACGCCTTCAATCCTGCAAGTGACTTCCTTTAAAGACTGCCAACTAGATTAGTAAAGAAACTGAACTCTAATGATGTAACCAAAGTCGTTTTTTTTTGTTTTGTTTTGTTTTCCTTCCCTTCTCCAGCAGAATCGATTTCCCGAGGTGTGGTCGGAGCCGTCGGAGCCGTCTCGCCGCGTCCGTCCGTCCGTCCGTCCGTCCGTCCGTCCGTCCTCCCCAGGCTCCCGGGGCAGCTCGGAGCAGCCCCATCCCGAGCTGCCTCTGCCAGGGCCAGGTTACAACATGGAGTTCCCCGAGGGGTTTTCCTTCCAATCCTCCCCCCTGCTCCCGATGCATTGTCCAGATGAAAAGGAAACTTCTTCTGAGTCAGTTTTGTAAGTTCGAGCGCTCCTCCTGGGTCAGAAGAGGCCTTCCAGGACTGAAGTGGTCGGTAGAGTCTGCACAACGATGGCTTTTTATGTTGCATAGTGATCAAAACTTCCCAGATACTCCAGAGCTGCCTGGTAACAGAACTGGTATTCATCCTGCCAACAGGAAAGAGGAGTGGGGTTACAAGGAGGGATGGATCCCTGTCCTGTGTTCCAGAGAGCAAAAAGCTGAGCAGGAACCTCTGAGATTCCCAAAGAGCTGAGAATTCCTGGGACAGGGGAGCTCCAACCCTTCCTTTTCTGTCTGTGCCTCTCAGGTAATGAACATCTCCCACTCCTCTGTCAGCCCTAAAACCCCATTCTTGTTCTCTTGTTCTCTCTAAGAATAGAGGCTCCAGCCTGGGATGAAATCTCTAAGGGACTTTCTAGCAATTGAAATTCAATTTTTTTAAGATTTATTTTGTAGTTCTTAGGTAAAATTGGCAGTGCAGCCTGGGCTTGCTGAGTGACCCCAGGTGAGGGTTTGGTAATGGTCAGCAAGGCCAGGATGGACAGGGCTTGGAGCAAACTGGGATGGTGAAGGGAGTGAAAGGAGATGGGCTGAAGATCCCTTTAAACCCAGCACATCCCAGCTCAACTCAACTCAACTCAACTCAACTCAACTCAACCCAACCCAACCCAACCAACCCAACCCAACCCAACCCATCCCATCCCATCACAACCCAACCAACCCAACCCATCACATCCCAGTTCAACCCAACTGAACCCATCCCATCCCAACCCATCCCATGGATTCCATTCCAACCCAATCCATCCCATGGATCCCAACCCATCCCATCCTATGGATCCCATCCCATCCCAACCCAACCCATTTCACAGCTCCTGGGACAGGACAGATCCTCCTCCTCCTCACCTCTGTTTGCACCATTGCAGGTCGTTGTGTTCGCAGCATCTTCACCGTCTGGAAAATATCTACAACCCCCTCGTAGCGCATCCGCTCCAGGACGATGCTCAGGGTGATGAACACCCCGGTCCTGCCCACGCCGGCGCTGCAGGAAGGGGAGGAAATGAGCAGGGAATTGTGAGCTACAATGTCCAAATGTTCCTGTAAATGCTGAGGGTTGAGCTGTGAATGTGTTGGAAGTGGAGAGCCTGGGTCAGTCCTCCAGGGGAGATACCCAGAAATAACCAAGTGTGACCCAAAAAATGTTTGAGAAAGGGAAATTTAAAAAGTTAAAAGCATTGGGTGGTGGTAAACAGCGTTCAGTGGGAAAGTTATTCCTGATAGGTAATACTGGGCTTTAGAAATGAAATAATTTTAGTGAGAATGGCTCATCCTGCCCGTCGATAAGGAGGGTCAATTCTTGCCAGCAGCAAACACAGCCCAGTGGGGTTGGAGGTGTAAATTGGGTTGAGACTGGTAAAAAATACTTTTCATTTTGCAGGTCAAATACTACAGATATTCTATAGATATGCTGTATATAACACTGAGGTTCCCATGTCCTTCAGAGTACCAGCATTTCACACCTCTCCTCCAAACACAGAGGCTCAAAAGCCTCGTGGGCAGCGCCCAGGGCTGAAGGGAGATGAGTTTGAACTGAGTGTTTGAAATCTCCCTGCAAGGATGGGGAGGGAAAGAGGGGCTGATACTGGGATTTTAATTGCCATCCCCAGATGGACGAGGTTGTGTCCACGTTCCTACCTGCAGTGGACAGAGATGGGGCCGTCCTGGCCAAACTGCTCCTTGGTCTTGTGTACCTGCCCGATGAAGTCGATGAACCCTTCTCCTGATTTTGGCACACCTTGCTCTGGCCAGTCAGTGAACTGGAACTGACGAACTGTCCGTGACTGACCGTCCTGGGGGACAAAACAGGAATAGTTCAACGCCCTCAAGTTGCGACAACAAACAGAAAAGGCGGAAAAAAAACTCTTTGTTTTTATTTTGCTGGTTTGTTAAAGGGCACAGAAAGTTGAGGCAACTGTGGTCAAGTGCACAGGTATTTATTACCCAGCCCCACAGTGATGGAGCTGCAGCTGACACTCCTGGAGCCAGCCTGTCAGCACAGATCCATATCCTGGCAGGTGCTGAGAGCTCTGACCACTGCAGACAGCACAGATGGAGTCTTCAGCGGAGGAACGTTCAAGGTGAGGTGTTGGCCTCTCCATCAATCTTCACCAAGAGTTGCCATAGTGTCAGAATTACAGCTGACAGCAAGATAAATCTTGTTCTACGAGGACTGATGAGGCATCCTCCTCCCTCAACCTTGCAAATTGAATTATCAGGTTCTGGAATACTTTGGCAGCCTCAAAAGCAGGAGGCTGTGCTGGGAGGGGGAGGGCTGTGTTTGCCACAGGAATTTGAGGAGGTATTGAAATGTTCCTCGGGATGAGAAACCTGACGTTGAATCGAAGATTATTGGAGTGGATTTGTCCCTTTGAACGTGAGTGGCAGTGGCGCTCATTTTCTGCAGGGTGCAGAGAAAACCTTTACAAGGTTTTTATCAGCTTTTTGGGGGAAATACTTTCTGCTTTCACCTCAAACAAGCTGCAGCTAAAACCGAGAGCCGGGCACATCTCTAACAAAGCAACTTGTGGCTGTGAGAGAGGTTTGAAACGACTTTGAATTTGTAATAGCAAATATTTCAGTGCAATCTGTGTGTGTGTTCTGTTCCTCACCATAACACCAAAACTCTCTGGGCACTGCCTGGACATACTTTCCATGAAGAAATTCCTGCTGATGTCCAACCTGAACGTCCCCTGGCCCAGCTTGAGGGTGCCTCCTCCTGTCCTGGGAGCACAGCTTGACCCCAGGAGATGAACACCACGATCCTTGCGGGTCCTTTCCAACCAGGACATTCCACAAGCTCCCCCCTGATAACCCCAGAGGAAACGTGGACACCTCAGCCATTTTTTGGAAGTCAAGCCCCCCCAAACCCTGAGTTTGCTGCCAGCCCCTTTCCCCCCCATTTTACCCTGCCCCATCCCAGCACCTACCCTGGCATCAGTGACCTTGAACTCCCGCAGGATGTACTGGGGCATGTTGTACTCGGCCATGGGATCCACCACGAAGTACTGGTACCGTGCTGAGCGCTCCGCGGGCCAGTATTGATGGCACTTTTCCTGCCAGGGCACAGACAGGTCCTGTCAGCTTCACCCTGCAGGGCTCCCCTCCCAGCCCCTCCTCAGCCCCCACTTGATGCCTTACTATTTAACTTCTCTATTTCCATGTTTCTGTACCCCTGGGATTCTCCAGTGTTTAACTCCAGACTGCACAGACAGTGCTGAGCTCCTGCTCTCCCATTTTGACACAAAACAATTCCTCTGCAGCCCCAAACTCAAGGACACCTCCCTGGGCCAGGCCCCAAGAGATGGAAAGAACAGAGAATTGGGGGGAGCCAAGTTGGAGTTTTTGACTGCATTGGCTGCAGCTGCAATTGGAGGATTCAGCAAATCCCGATGTGGAAATGGACAAAAGTGAGAAAGGGTGAAAAAGCCGTGAGCCATTGTCCATTGTGGGTGTGGGACTGCCCTGAATGGCCCTGAAGGCCCTGCAATAAATGGAACTGATTTAATTCTCTGAATTCTGTCCAGTTTCTGGTTTAGGTGTCGCTCTCACCCGCCCCATCTCGCGCAGCTTGGTCAGCATCACCACGATGGTGGAGTTGTTCTCCCAGAGCATCCTCCAGAAATCCTCGGTGGTCTCCGCCAGCGGCCCCTGCGTGGCGATGTATGCCTTCTGCTGCCTGGGGAGCCCAAAGCAAGGAGAGGTCAGTGGGGCAGCCCCACCTGGGCTTTGGGAAGCTTTGGGAAAGGCAGGGAAAGGCTGGAGAGGGGTAGAGAAAATGGGAATGCTGGGGAAGGACTGGAACAGCACGAGGTTTAAAGCGTGGGGGTGGCTTGGTGCCACTGGGCAAAAAAAAAGAGCCAGTGGTGAAGCTTTCCTTAAATATCACCTCCAAGGGGTGAATTCAAGCACCAGGCACGGAGCTGTCCCTATCCCAGCACCACAGCTGAGGCAGCATTGCAACTGGACAGGAGGAAAATCTGCTCGAGGAAACCCACCCGTGGAGGGTGGCAGCTCCCAGGGCTGGAGCTCCTCGGGGGAAGCTTTGGGGATTGCAGTGTCCCCAAATCACAAATCAATAAAATATTTAGAAACTTCCCAATGGCAAAACCCACCCCTGGCTGACGCTCTGCACTCAGACCTGCAGCTGAGGAAGGAGATTGGAGGAAATGCCACTTTAGGGATCAATCATTTGCGACCACAGGGGAGGGGAAATGTTCTTGGCAGGCTGTATTTGGGTCTGGGGGCATGGGGGATTTCCCTGTGGCCCCGTGCAGTGATCAGGCCATACCTGTAGCCATCGATGAAGCTGGCATTGATGTAGTCGGAGCCCTCGACGCCGCGGATGGGCTGCAGGCACACCCGCGTGCTCTCGTAGGGCATGATGTTCACCAGGCGGTTCTTGAACTTGTTGCAGGGCAGGTTGGCGCTGATGAAGCGCGAGGTGTGGGCCTTGGAGTTGGCCAAGCGCTGTGGGCAGAGAGATCCCCTCAGCTGGGCTGTTCTCCTGACCCTCTTACCCTGCCCTCCCCTTGTGTGCCCTCCTGGTTTGTTTTTGGGGGTGGGCACAGAGCCCTTTCCCATAGCAAAACTTCCAGAAAATCTAGCACTACCACTAAAAAAATAAAAAAATTCCCCAGTTTAAGAGGGAACAAATTCAGCCGAATTTGGAATGAGAAGGGAAGCCCCTGTGGTGCCAGGAACTGAAGAGGGAAGGAATTCCATCCCACAGGGGAGCAGAAAGCACCGAGCCCTGCTCAGCATCCCATCCCATCCCATGCTCCAGCAATTCATCTTCTTTCAAAAGTAAGAAAAACTTCAAAAGAAAATCAAATCAGAAAATTGAAGAACAGATGTAATTCCACCCACTGGAGAAAAAAAAAAATAAAAAAAAAAAAAAAAAAAAGGAATATAAAAAAAGGAAGATAGAAATTGCCAGAGGCTACATGATATCATATCAATACCCTTCAAAACAGCATTCCTTTGCTTGGAATTATAACACATTCTCCTTCCACCCAGAGCATGCTGCATCAGGAGTGTGTCACACTAAAAACCATGAACCAAAGGCCTGAAAATCCCAGGGCTTTGGGAAGCTAACAACACTGCTGGCTGCTGGAATGGCATGACTAAACTCCTCCGGCTTGTTTCCAGGGTGGTGTGGCTGCTGGAGCCTGATGCATGTGAGAGGTCCTTGTGGGATGGCTGTGGCTCTGGAGGATGAACCTCCAGGGATAAAAGCACAAGTTGTGGCAGCCTGAGCTGATTTCCAGATGAGATATCCACTGGGGAGCCAGACGCTGAGGGGAATTGTAACAACACACCCGCACCAAAAGTCACTTTAACATGAGGGAGCTGCCTCTGTAGCAAGTGAGATTCATCCTTGTACTAGGATGTAAATCTGTGAGATCAAACAGGGCAAAAAAGGGAAGAACTTAGCACACAACCCCAATTTCCAAGCTTGCCCAATCTCTAGGGGTCAAGTAGACACCGAGCAAGAAGAAAAAAATCTGTTTCCCTACGTTATTTTGGAATGGTTCTCTATTTTGCTAATAGAGGTATTTTCTATCTTTTCAAATCTTCCAAGGCCAGTCCATAAGGCAACCCTAATAATGCAATTTTGCTTGTTTTGTAAAATAAACAAATTGACGACTTCAATTACTAAATTTAAGCACTGCCCCAGTTCTCCAGTGAACTCTTGGAATCCACTTTCACTCAAAGATTTCAATAGTGCCCAAAGTCTTTCCATGCTCTTCTTCACACTAAAAATGAGCACTGAACATCTATTATTTGCTTTTATGACTCTAAAATTGCTCATTGGGGGCTGAAAGGACCAAACCAGTCATGCACAGCATACCAGAAGCAGGCTTATGTCTTGGCTTTCAACCAAAAATCATTATAGGTGGCTCCAAGAAGAGAATTTTAAGTAGAAATTTGCAGAAGAAAGCAAGGAGTAAGACAAGGCTACATCTTGCCAGGAGTGAATCTCAAAATTTATTTTGGTATGCACAGCAGCACAAAATTTGGGTGGTTTGTAGAATATTTCTTCTCATATAACAAACTCTCACTTTTTTAAGCCATCTGGTGTTATTCTGAGTTTAGCAGGGCATGCACAAGCCAGTGGAAATGGGAAGGGAAACATCCATAAAATGCTACAATTAAACATGCATTTTAGAATTGTTGATTTCATTTTAGATTTTGGATCCAAGCAAGGCGCTGACTTCCTTTAAAGTGGAAACTCAAACATTTGTGGCAGCAAAGCAAAGCAGGGGAAATGGACAGAAAATTTATCGTGCCTAACTTCAATTTAAATGCATTTATTTGAGCAATGAATCCAGTTCCCTTATCATCCTGGTGAGGACCATGACTCCAATTTCAGACCCTGTACTCTGTTGACTCCAATGCCTGTGAGTGTCTCAACACCTCTGCATCAGCAGACATGAAGAGGGAGAGCAAAAATAAAATAGAGAGGAGATGATCAGAAAAGGCAGACATGCAAGAAAGTAGATGGTGTGATAGACAGCTTGTGTTTGTATTCGTGTTTGTGTTCTCAGGATAAAAGTGAAAGACAATTCCAGAAAGGCACAAGAGAGGAGAAGAGTTTCTGCACATCAGCCAACACACACATTCACTCTGGTGATGGAAAGTGAAGAGAGGTTTTGTAGAACCACATAATCATAGAATAACTGAGTCAGAAGGGACCCACTTGGATCAGCAAGTCCAGCTCCTGGCTCTCAGAACAACCCCAACAAACCCCACCCTGCTGGCACTGGCAGCATTATCAATCATTCTTGGAGCTCTGGCAGCCTTGGGGTCATGCCCATTCCCTGGGGAGCCTGTTACAGTGTCCAACCACCTACGGGGTGAAGAACCTTCTCCTAATATCCAAATCAAACTCCAAAAAACGGCTTCATTTCTATTGCTGGTAGGAAGAAGACTCACACAGTATGCATCTCCACTAGTCCTAGCAGGCAGGGCACTTGCATTAATCATTTAGTCTTTCCTTGGCATCCATTCAGTAAAGCCCCTCTGAAGAGCAAAAATAGATTTATTGCACACTGTGGAAAGCCCTGCACTGAGCAGATGAACACGGTGACTTAGAGCCAGGAACTCCAAGGGATTCATCCTGCAGCTCAATTCTGCTTTGGGACAAAATTTATTGTCCTGGCTCCCGGATTCCATTGTTTCCCATGGTAAATCACAGATTAATTAAACAGCCCAATCCTTATGGCAGAGAGGATCCCTGTTCCACGCCCACAGCATTGTGCAGACACGCCCCAGTTAGGCTGACCAAGCCAGCTCTACTCTGAATTCATGAAACGTTGCTTTTGCTCCCAAAAGCTGCTCAGTCATGTGGCCTGAGCTAATGAGCTTCATCTCTCTGGAGAGCTAATTAGTTCTGGAGCAGCGCTGTGCTAATGCAGCAGTTTGTCTCCAGTCCTAGAACCAGATCGGTTGGGCTGGGCTGGGGCAGCAACATGAAATGCTCCAGGAATAGTTTAGTCATGAAGGACCCTGCAGAATGTGACAAAGGCCATGGTCAGTGTCACATGGCAGCTAAAATGAGTATTTTATCGGGATGATTATGGAATCATGGATAGGTTGGAAAAGATCTCTTAAGATCATCAAGATCACCTATGCCAATGGCCAATGCCAGCACTAACCAACGTTCCCAAATGCCACAGCTACGTGCCTTCTAAATCCCTTCAGGAATGGCGAATCCACCACTGCCCTGGGCAGCTCTGCAGTGTAAATATTGCCCCCAATATCCAATCTAAACCTTCCCACCAGATGCAATTTCATCTGTTTCTTCTTGTCCTGTTACTTGGTCCTTAGGAAAAGGGACCAAAATGCTACTGGCTACAGCCTCCTCTCAGGTTGTTGTCCACAGAGATAGAAGCTCCTTTTCTCCAGCTGCTCCCACTCCTGCTCATCACATTTGTGACCCAGACCCCTCCCCAGCTCCATTTCCTTTCTCTGGACATGCTCCACCCCTCACCTTTGCAGGAAACTCAGAGGAGTTTTATTCATCATTCATCACAAGCTCATCCTTCAGCTTGCGCTCTCTTGATCTGACCTAAACAACAGAACTCCAAACTCTCAGATAACCTATTCTATTTATTTATTCATTTGTGTGTTTCATGCTTCGGTGCAAATCGTGATTTACCTCTGTGCCTCTTCATATCTTCATCTGACACATGATGTTGCAAACTGGAATGTTCTAATCTTTTGATAATCTTGGGCTGATATTGGGATGAACTGGTTTTATCACAGAAACATAGAATCATTAAGGTTGGAAAAGACTCCAGATCATCCGTCCCAACCTGTACTTGTCCTTCACCTTGTCACCAGCCCAGGAGCACTGAGTGCCATGTTCCAGTCCTCTTGGACACCTCAAGGTGGGACCCACCCAACATTTCCCCCTGGACAACCCCTTTCCCATGCCTGGCACTCTTACCAGAAAAAAATTCTCCCTGAAATCACCTTATCTGCTCTTCAGCTCAGTGTAAATTCCCCCCAAAAGTGAAGAAAAGCAATATTTTTTAAAGCACAGGGTTGGGGAATTTTCACATTTGTCAGAAAACTGAATATTGAACTAAATATATATTGAAGGTGGATTAGAAATTCTTCCATGTAATCTGAATTTATATATTTTTTTTTTACCTTGTAGTGACACAGGTCAGAGAAGCCCTAACCATGACTGAGGCTCCATGCCCAAATACCAAACCAAACATTTCCTCCCCCAAAAGCCATAAGACAAAATCAGGTGGAAGAGGAACAGATATGGAGCAGTGTTTTTCCACATTTCCATATTCCACATTTCCAGAAGTGGAGCTGTGGTTGAGAGAGACTTAACTGGTTTCAAATGAGAAGGAAACAGCATCAAGTTCTAGAATATTTCAGGTTCATGTCAAAAAAAATTAAAAAATATTCAATATTTACACTGAGAGAGAACTCAGAGCCTAATCTAGGTCCAACTTTACTGATCAAAGGAAGGTCAGCTCTTACGTAAAATGTTTATCACAAGTTTTTTCTCCAGATTTCATCACAAATTCCCTAATTTATTTACTAAAATCCATTTTTCATGCAGTAACATTTTAAGATGAGCTGGGATTTCAACTCAAGTTGAAATACAATAAGAGAAAATGTCTAGGAGGTATCCACGGCAAATGGCTTTGGAGATTACAATTGGTAAGTGGGAATTGCAACAGGAAAACAAAATGGAAAGTGGTGCAAATGCAGAAATGTAAAACATGATCCTTGCACAAAGCACAGAGAGAGGTGGGTCAAGAGATGAGCTCTTTTGAGGTGTGGTTCTGGGTCTTAGAAATTCTTTTCTGAAATAAGATCCTTGCACATACTCCATCCTGAAAGTCAGTATAAGTGCTTGTGTCTGTGTGTGTGTGAAAATGGAAAAGAACTATCATTTTCTTCCAAAAACTACATTTTTGAACTGCAGTCTGTGTGACAAGGAACAAATGTGGGGTTCTGCACACATTGGAATGGCCACCAGAGCCAAGGAGCCCATGTTGGGACACAAATTAAATCCCAACGTAGGCAGAGCCCTGCACCTCCACAGGAATTCACGTACTTGGCAAGATGATGACATCTTCTCCAGGGCCAGGGATGCTCCCGTTGGATCCAGCCCAGCCTTTTCCCACACTATTCCACGTCTCTGGGTGTGACCATTTCAAGACAGCACTAGAAGGAACTACGAAACAGGACACACAAAGACAGAATTATCATTTTCTGTAGCTGGAATAATTGCCATTTCTTTGATAGTCAAGCATCTGTGACATTAGCATCCTCCTCTTGTCACTGATGAAGCAACACTAACTGCTCTTTGTTATTTTCCATGCTTAAAGAAAACTGCTTGATTGAATACCCTGGGTATAGGAATTTCCAATACTTTAGGAAGTATGAACAGTTTTTGGTTTTTTTTTTAAATGAGTGATCAACTCTTACAAGCTTCTTAACACCCAGAAAAGCAGAAGTGTTCCCATTCCAAGGGATGACCAAGACCTATTGGGGAAAAGCAGCTTGACCAAGACTCATGGAAACTCCTGCTCTGTCTCCAAAATTTTCTTTTTCAGCTCAATCCAAAAGAAAACCCCTGAGCCTTGGCATCAGGAAAAGATTGGGACAAACTGAGTTCACAAAATGTAGGTGCTTGACTTGCACTTGCATTTTAGAGAGCTAATAAGCCAGGGTCTGTAAATTAATTGCCCCTAAGTTTGCTCTGCCACAGGAGAGGAAGGGAAAATCCTGCACACTGAGCTTAGCAAATCCTAGACTAATGCAGGCAGGGCCTCCCTCTGGAGGCCTCCACAAGCACCTACTGCTGTCCTTCCACTCTAAAAGAAATTCTGACTTTTTTTCCTGAGGAGGACAACACCCTGACAACAATCATCACCTCTTCGTAAAGCTCCAACTAGCACCCACCGTAGAGAAAATGAACATTCACAGCCCCCTCATTGACCCCCTCAGCCCTAGCATCCACCACGCGCCCACCATCCTCTTCCATCCGCGCACTTCCCATCTCTGCACGCTTCCAGTTGCTGACATCAATCATACCATGAACTCTACCAGACGTAACTGATTCCACATCGCAATACCTGAAAATTTTCCCTGGAATGTCAGTAGTTTCAGGTTTCTACAATATTACGTCAGAAGATATATATAGCTAATTATTATATATATTTATATATATATTTCAACCTTGTGTTGAAGCTTGACCTTCTTTGAGGATGTTTCGTTTCTCTGCCCAGCAAAACCCCTAAATTGAGAGGGCTTTAATTAAATTAAGTTAGAATGTCAGGTTGCAAGAATTACAAGTATGCAGGCCAAAGGTACAGGGATACATAAAGGCTACAGAAAATGTTTAAAGGTATAAAATATCGAAAAAGAGTAAATAAAGCTAAAGCTAAAATCATGAGGCATCAACTCCTGCCTCGCTCCGTAGGGAACTCCTGGATCTCACCGGTGCATTTCCCCACTCCTATTTTCAGCCAGATTTCCTTTTCTGCTGGAAATAGATGTGGGTTGAGCTTAGGACAAACCCGCCCAGGGATGCCCAGGCCTGGGGGAAGCAGCACCTGCCCCAAATCGCTGTAAAACTGAGGATGTCACGCTTGCTTTGCCATCTCTGTGCTGAATTTTCGGGTTTATCTGACCGCGCTGCTGCCACGCCGCTGCTTTGTCACCCACCCAACACCCACGGGGCTCGAAATTCTCCCTGGCTTCCATCTCCTCTCCACCCCTTGTCCTCCTCATCGGGGGCTTCTCGGGATGCTGCTCCCTGGCAGGCAGCATGGGAAGCCTTTGGGAAAACACGATCCTGATGCAGATGAGCCAAGCAGGGAGCGCTTTTCCACCTGGGTTTGGTACTTTTGGTTTGGAAGAGCAGGGAGGGAAGGGTCCCTGCTCTCCCCACAGCTCCAGCTGCCCCTTTTGGAGCAGCAAATCGTGGGGTGAAAGCTGAATCAGCCGTGGTGGTGGCTGAGATGTGCCCCAGTCAGACCAGTCTGACCCAGTGGGATCTCCCAGTACGGCTCCAGGTTGTTCTGGCTGCCTCAACACCCCGAGGTGCTGGGGATGGGGATTGCAAAGGCAGCAGCTGAAACCGCTCAGGGGACTCAGCAAATTTGAGGAGCATCTCCTGCCTGGTCATCCCAAAAGGTGACCCCATTGTCTGCAGAGCCCGGATGGGGCCGGCCCCGCCATGGGAGGGAGATCTCTGCTGTGGAAGGAGCAGCATCATCCCTCAGCCAGGGGTGGGGAGAGGAGCCAGATGGGTTTCTCCAGGCCTGGCTGAACTCTGGGAACGCTGGAGGTCAGAGCTCAGCGTCCACGAGCAGACCCAAGAACTTCCAGGCCGATGTCGTGCAAAAGACTGCCCAGAGAGATTCCTTGGGGTTGGAAAAGACCTGAAAGATCATCCGGGCCAATTCCTGGAAAGCCTCCCCTGCTTCCCCCCATCTGCATTTTCCCATCACCACAGTTGGCTGGATCCTGCCCCTGCCTCCCTTTCTGTTGGAGATGGTTCCCAATCCCAATCCCAGTCCCTGATCCCAGTCCTGATCCCAATCCCAGTTCCATCCCAACCTCGATCCCATCCCAGTCCCAATCCCAATCCATCCAGTCCCTGATCCCAACTGATCCCAATCCCAATCCCAATCCCAATCCCGATCCCATCCTGATCCCGATCCCAATCCCAGCGGGTGCTGTGCCATTTGCTGCGTAGGTTCCTCTGGCAGCGTTTGCTCATTCCAAGTCCACTTTGGAATCGCTAACACGCATCTGCTCTTCGGATTTTCCTTTTTTTTTTTTTTTGTTTTGCCTGATTTCCACATTGAAAACGGGGCCATCATGGGAACACTCTCATTTTACTGTTATTTTTTTTTATTATTATTATTTCCTTGATTTTTTTTTTATTTTTTTACTTCCAAGGACACAATTTCGAGCCCTGAATTCTTCTCTTCTAACCTCCCTACTTTCATTGCAGATCTTACATTGTAATTTATTTTCTTTCCTTGTTTCTCCTCTCTTCTAAAATGCGCAACGGTGGTGAATTTTAGCCATTATTAAACACAATCCTTCTCCTGCTGTCTTGTCTTTTAGGTATGCTCAGCCACCCACCCATCCCCGTTTCCGAGCTGGCTGAACACACAGAGCATCTCAAAGCTAATGATAACCTGAAATTATCCCAAGAGTACGAGGTAGGAGCAAGACTGAGTGCTGTGCATGGGTTTGCAGAGCCAGGAATTCGGGAATTCAGGAATTCAGACGGGCCTTCATCCAGATAAATTTGTTTTGAGGAGCTGGTTAGATGGAATTTAAAAGCTGTTTATGTGTTGAGTATTTGCTGGGTTCAGCTGGAGTTTGTAAAAAAGGAAGAGGTTGATCCATGAGGTGCTCCTGTCTGGTAATTCAGACAGGTCTTCATCCAGATAAATTTTTTTTGAGGATCTGGAATTTTAAAGCTGTTTGTGTGTTGAGTATTTGCTGAGCATTTTGCTGGGTTCAGTTGGAGTTTGTAAAAAGGGAGAGGTTTGTCCGTAGGCTGCTCCTGCCAGGAAGGAGCTGAGATCCCTGGAGGAGAGGGATGGGGTGGATGGGATGGGATGGGATCCATGGAATGGGATGGGATGGGATGGGATGGGATCCACGGATGGGATGATATGGGATCCATGGGATCCATGGGATATGGGATGAGATAAGATTGGATCCATGGAATGGTATGGGATCCATGGGATACATGGGATACATGGATCCCATGCTGATTTGGGGCAGCAGCAGCTCCATCCCAATCCCAGGGGCTGATTTGAGTCACAGGGAGGAGCAGCAACCCCACTGATGAGTTCCATACAGATTCCAGAGCTTGATTTGGGGCGGCAGCAGCTCCATCCCGATTGCAGAGACTGATTTGGGGCACAGGAAGGAGCAGCAACCCCATTCCTGAGCTCCATCCCGATCCCAAGGGCTGATTTCCATAATGCCATATTTCCATAATGCCATATCCCAAGTGCCCTGGCTCGGTGCCAGCCCAACCTCCTCCTGCGGGGAGAGCCAGAGCTGAACAAACATCGCTAATGAAGTGACGGGCGAGGCGTGATGAGAGGGATGGAGAGCAAACAGACACGTTGCAATTGTATAAATACCCATTAGTTAGGAATTCTGGGCTGCCAGAGTGCGGGAGGAGGGGTTTATGGGGTGGTTTTGTATGGTTTTATATAGGGTGGTTTTGTGCCGCGCTGTGCATGGGGAGTTGTGGGGTGGGAGGGCAGCAGGGCCAGGTGAGGGGAAGCTCAGAGGGGTGGATTTGGGATCTGGGAGCTTTCAGAGGGGTGGATTTGGGATCTGGGAGCTTTCCCTAAAGCGAGGAGAGGCAGCAGGAAATGCAGCTCGGCACGTTCCTGCCAAGCCTCCGATTGAGGCAAACCCCAAGGGCTCTGCAAAATGATGAAGGAATTAAGCCCTTGTTTTATTTAATTCTCTGGCTGAGGATTTAGAGGTAAACGTAATTAACCTAATTTCCATATCTGGGACAGCTGGACTTTAGAGAGGAAAAAAAAAAAACAAACCCTGAAACCAAACCTGGCATAAATCACCGGGACGGGCAGAGAGGATTTTTCTCTCCGGTGCTTTTCATTGTTTATTCCTTCATCCCTTCTAGGAAAAATTCATGTTTATTGAGTGTCCTGGGGCTGAGGTCCTTGCCCTGATTTTTTCCAGGCTCCCATGGGGTTTCCTCCCTGTTTGCACCAGGAATCCTTTTGGGGCTGAGTCCTTGTGGTGCCCAGGAAAGCTGTCCCTGTTCCACACGAGTTTTTAATCAGAGAACCATAGAATAGTTTGGGTTGGAAGGGACCTTAAAGCCCCTTTCATGGGCAGGGCACTTCCACCATCCCAGGTTGCTCCGAGCCCTGTCCAGCTGCCTTGGACACTTCCAGGGCTCCAGGGACAGCACACACGGCCATAAACCTCATCCTGATTTAAATATCTTCTTCCCCAGCACTCTGATCCATTTCTGCCCCTTTATTGTGATGTGTTTTAACCAGATCTGGCCCGTGGATCATTCCCTAAATCCATCCTGATGTGCTCATTCCTGTTCTCTCCCCATTCCCAGAGTTTATTGGTGTTGGGCACCAGCGTGAACCGAGGCCTCCGCTGCTTTTAACCTCATGGCTGCATCATTCCAGAGGGGCAATTACCCCAAATATTCCATTTAGGGCCAAGAAAGATGGGGAAATTAACTCAGATATTCCATTTAGGGCCAAGGAAGATAGGGAAATTACCCAGATATTCCATTTAGGGCTAAGAAAGATGGGGAAATTACCCCAGATATTCCATTTAGGGCCAAGGAAGATGGGAAATTACCCCAGATATTCCATTTAGGGCCAAGAAAGATGGGGAAATTAACTCAGATATTCCATTTAGGGCCAAGAGAGATGGGCCAGCAGCTGTTTTGTGGGGCTGGGTCTTTCCCACAGCAAAGCTGGGATGGAAACAGCGACAGCCACGCTCCTCAGCAAGCTGCTGGAGCACATTTCAGAGCTGCCCTCTCTGTATTTCTCCTCCCTGACTGTCCCTTTTCCTTTCCCAACCCCTGCAGTCCATCGACCCCGGGCAGCAGTTCACCTGGGAGCACTCCAACCTGGAGGTGAACAAACCCAAGAACCGCTACGCCAACGTCATCGCCTACGACCACTCGCGGGTCATCCTGCTGCCCATCGAAGGTAGGCACTCAAACCCCGCAGAGATTTTCTTGTTTTTATTTATATTCTGCTCTCAAAACACCTCCCCGGGAGTTCGGCGGCGCCTCCACAAAGCCGGCGTTTGTTAAATTCTGGTGACTGACAAATTCCCCCTGGAGCTGCAATCCTTCATTCCGAGGGCTGCTTTATCGAGCAGCTGCCTTCCCTCTGCTCAGAGATTCCTGTTTGATAGGGCTCTGAGGAGCAGGGAGGGTTCAGAGCACGTAGGGCTGTGGAGGGAATGGGAATGGGGTGGCTGGGAATGCTGGAGCAGGGAGAAATAGGAAACAAAAACATAAATGTGAGAGGCAGGAGCAGCAGGGATGTGGATGCTGAAATGCACAGGCATAAAAATCACTGGATACACAGCTCCTGCTGCAGCCCTGGCCCCAAAAAAGGGGTAAGGAGGGGTTTCAGACCACATAGGGCTGTGGAGGGAATGGGAATGGGTGGCTGGGAATGCTGGAGCAGGGAGGAGTAGGAAAAAACACAAATATGAGGGGCAGCAGCAGCAGGGATGTGGAATCTGAAATGCACAGGCATAAAAATCACTCGATATGCAGCTCCTGCTGCAGCCCTGGCCCCAAAAATGGGGTAAGGAAGGGTTTGCATGAGCCTGGCGGGTCATAAATCGCTTCCTGAGCCGCTCACGGGGGCAATGGTGCGGTCAGAAAATTTACATTGAATTTCACAACTGGTGGCTCTGGACAGAGCTGCTCCAGTGCACGCCAGGATGAGAGAGGGGTTTGGGATGGAGTTGAGCAGGGCACCTGCTCGAGGTGCTGCTGCCGAGATAACGCTGGGGTTTTGTGGGCTCGGGATGTGCTGAGGATAAAGCTGTTCTTGCGTTTCCAAGAGCTGATCATCGGAGCAGAGAGGATGTGGGATGTCCTGGTAACTGCCTGGTGAATGGAGAGGTTAATTCAGGAGCCTTCGAGCCTCGGGGATTGCTAAAATAATCTCCGAGGGGCGCGGGGAAGGGGCAGAGCTGAGGCAGCAGCGGAGCGCGGTGATTCACTAAAAAAAAAACCCATAAATCTGGATTGCTCTGGTCTGCTATTAGAGGGCTTGGAATGTTCCTCCTCGTGGAGCTGACTGTGTTCTGCCTTGGTTTAATTCTGAGATTAATATTGCATGAGCCAAGGAAAGCAAGCGGAGGCTTTAAAAAGTTGCTTTGTCATTCAAGGGGAAGGAGGAGAGCGCAAATGGGGGACTGAAGGACTTGGGCTGCTCCTGGACCCAGGGCTGGATTCAGACAGTGATCCCAGCTCTGCCCAGGGCTCTCTGAGGGACTGATGGTGCGAGGATGATGGGCCAAGGTTGAGTTTTGGAGCATCTGAGAGGTTCTGCCACATTTTGGCTGCTCTGCTCCTCCCTGCCAGGCTCTGTTCTCTGCTCAGGGCTGGGGGATGAAAGGAGCTGCAGGAATCGCTTTTGTCGCTTTCTCTTTGTTTTAAACTTGGATTTGCCAGGCTGCTTGGTCAGGAAGGACCAGTGGCTTTAATTTTGTGGTTTTTGTGAAGCTGGGCCGGCCACACGGTGAAACATTGCAGGAGCTCAGGGCCACCGTTTCAAATGACACAGGGGACCCCAAGGGGCTGGAGAGGAGATTAATTCCAGCCTTGATCACGCTCCTGCCATTACAGCCACCTGAAATTTCAGGCTGGGAGGGAGCACAGGGGTAGAATTTCTAGAATTTCAAACACAAGATGTTTCTCCAGCAGCTGAAGTTCCTGGGTGCCCTTGAGGACGGGCGGGCACTCCGGGCTCACCCCTCACCTCCATCATCAGCAGCAGCAGCATCGATCACTGCAGCCAAATCCCTTCTGGTGCTGCTCCCCAGCATCACCTGCCCCAAATCACTGTGAAACCGAGGATGCCCCCCTGGCTTTGCCATCTCCGTTCTGAGTTTTCAGAGTTATCCGCTGCTTTGTCACCCACGCCGCTCGAAATCCTCCCTGCCTTCCATCTCCTCATCCTGCAGACGGGAGGGAAGGGCTCTGCACCGAGTTAATCACGGCTTGGCAGATCCTGCCAGCCCTGCCAGCCCTGCCAGGCGCTCGGGAGCAGCCAAAAACGCCCCGGAGAGCGGGCGCTCCGTGCCAGGCGCCGGCTCCGCAGCTGAACCCGGGCACTGCCAGGGGCTGCTTTCCCTTCCCCTGCCATGTCCCAATCAACCTCTTCACTCTGGCAGCACCTCCTGCTCATCCCAAACCCTCAAGCAGCGACCCAGGCGAGCAGCTGGAGCTCAATAGCCCATAACTCAAGTGAGGAGGGGAAAAAAAAAAAAAAAAAACCCCGCTCCTAAAAATGACAGCGGGCAATTTAGAGCGAGGCAAAGCCTGTAATTTCAAAGCATTCCTTGGCTGAATCAAGCTTGGTTTTATTCCTCACTCTGTCCAGCTGCAGCTGAATGGCTGGGATTGGACTGTGGACCACACAGTCATGGACCAGGTGCATTTATTGTGTGGGTTTGGGGTGAGTTGGGACAAGGACTCGGGTTTGTCCTGTCCAGCTGGACCCTTGGGCCAGGACTTTGCTCCTGTTAAGCACACGAGTAAAAACACCAGGGTTTGAAGGCTTTTCAAGCCTTGACCTATTTGAAGAAACATCCTCAAGGATATTGGGTCTCTTCAATACCTTTTGCAAGGACTTCCTGTCTCCCTGCAATGCAGGAAAAAAACTCGCCAAAAGCCAGGAAAAACTCACCAAGAGCCTTTGCGATCCCGACCCCCCAAACCACGAAGGCTCTGGAGCTCCTGCTGGGCAATTCTCTCTTAAGATCAGCCCTGCAAAAACCTCCTTGGTGCTTCCAGCTGAGCAATTCCCTGATTTTTGCTGCCTTGGCACAGGAATCGTGGGCAGCGATTACATCAACGCCAACTACATCGACGGCTACAGGAAGCAGAACGCGATGTACCATGACTTAATAATCGCACTGGGCAACTTGCGATTCAACCTTTTTGGATGATTTATGATGTGTCTGTATGTCACGGGATGGCCTCTATTCATTGTAGAGGTTATCATTTATGCCATGTGAGTCTCGCTGACAAGGCCGATCGTTATGTGTATAATAAAACTGAGGGGTTTGAGTCCCTTCCTTTAGTCCGTGCATTGACTATTGGAGAGGATGTCATCCTGACGAGTTGCTGATGACTCTAATTTGTGAGGGGTTCCTCATTGATAATCAAGGTTGGACTTGTTTTTACATGAGGAAAATGAGTTGATGCAATGATGACCCGAGGATCTAGTCGGTAAAGGTTGCATGAGGAGGTGGGGGGCCTTGAGGGTGGATTGGAGGGGAGTTGTTATGTGAGGTTCTGAGCAGATTGCTCACCCATACGTGCAGTGGCACTCAGGATAGGGGCACTTCTTGCTCATTGATGTAGGCCGTGCCATCGCAGGGATGGGCTTCCCTGGAGAGATTGCCAAACATTGAGTGGCTGGGCTCCAGGGATGGGAACATTTGGAGGATTGCCCCACTATTGAGTGGCTGGGCATCGGGTGTCATTACTGGAGATTGGCTCACATCCGAGGTGTCATGGGTATAGGGTGGGGCAAGGTCCTGGTGCGGTTGCCCCAAACATCCAAGGTGTCGTGGGACTCCATGGCAGGACTTCCCCTGGAGAGATTGCTCATCCGAGGTGCCGTGGGCACTCCGGGTGGGGCAGGGTCTGGACACCTGGCCTGTACATGTTGCCCCCCCCCCCCCCCCCCCCCCCCTGCGATCTGAGACTGTGGCGGATGTGTCCTGGATGATGCGCACTCGGAGGGCATCGTGCAGCTTCAGCGTCTTGTCCGGTTTCTTAGGTGGTCGTAGTCGGCACTGTGCACAAACACCCCTTTCCTTCTGCCTCCACCCCAATGTCCACATTGGTTTTTTCTGTTCAGGACATGAGAAGTTTTTATCTCTGGCTAAGCTCTGCCTGTTCTCTGTGATGATATTTGCACAGAAGATTCTACCAGACTTCCCATTAATTTGGCCCACAAATAAAAAGTTCCATGATTGAATTTCGGAATTCAATAGCATTTCATTATGTGAGGTTTAGGCCTTTTCCGTATCATGTGGACGCAGTCAATGCCGGGTAAGTCTAGACACCTGTTTGATGACATTAAATATTTGGCTATTGAAGTGTTGTCCAGGCGGGCTGTTGTTAGAATGACTGAGCTGATGGTCCAGTCCCTAAGAAGTGACTGTGTCTGTAAGCCTGTCAGGCTCGGCTTGGCAATGGCTCCTGAAAGTTGTCGTTAGTTTTTGCAAGCCAGGCAGAAGCATAGTCACCTCGGGATAGTGCTTAAGCTCTGCGGTTTGGAGGTGAGGGGTGAGCCCGGAGTGCCCGCCCGTCCTCAAGGGCACCCAGGAACTTCAGCTGCTGGAGAAACATCTTGTGTTTGAAATTCTAGAAATTCTACCCCTGTGCTCCCTCCCAGCCTGAAATTTCAGGTGGCTGTAATGGCAGGAGCGTGATCAAGGCTGGAATTAATCTCCTCTCCAGCCCCTTGGGGTCCCCTGTGTCATTTGAAACGGTGGCCCTGAGCTCCTGCAATGTTTCACCGTGTGGCCGGCCCAGCTTCACAAAAACCACAAAATTAAAGCCACTGGTCCTTCCTGACCAAGCAGCCTCGGCAAATCCAAGTTTAAAACAAAGAGAAAGCGACAAAAGCGATTCCTGCAGCTCCTTTCATCCCCCAGCCCTGAGCAGAGAACAGAGCCTGGCAGGGAGGAGCAGAGCAGCCAAAATGTGGCAGAACCTCTCAGATGCTCCAAAACTCAACCTTGGCCCATCATCCTCGCACCATCAGTCCCTCAGAGAGCCCTGGGCAGAGCTGGGATCACTGTCTGAATCCAGCCCTGGGTCCAGGAGCAGCCCAAGTCCTTCACTCCCCCATTTGCGCTCCACGAGGAGGAACATTCCAAGCCCTCTAATAGCAGACCAGAGCAATCCAGATTTATGGGTTTTTTTTTTAGTGAATCACCGCGCTCCGCTGCTGCCTCAGCTCTGCCCCTTCCCCGCGCCCCTCGGAGATTATTTTAGCAATCCCCGAGGCTCAAAGGCTCCTGAATTAACCTCTCCATTCACCAGGCAGTTACCAGGACATCCCACATCCTCTCTGCTCCAATGATCAGCTCTTGGAAACGCAAGAACAGCTTTATCCTCAGCACATCCCGAGCCCACAAAACCCCAGCGTTATCTCGGCAGCAGCACCTCGAGCAGGTGCCCTGCTCAACTCCATCCCAAACCCCTCTCTCATCCTGGCGTGCACTGGAGCAGCTCTGTCCAGAGCCACCAGTTGTGAAATTCAATGTAAATTTTCTGACCGCACCATTGCCCCCGTGAGCGGCTCAGGAAGCGATTTATGACCCGCCAGGCTCATGCAAACCCTTCCTTACCCCATTTTTGGGGCCAGGGCTGCAGCAGGAGCTGTGTATCCAGTGATTTTTATGCCTGTGCATTTCAGCATCCACATTCCTGCTGCTCCTGCCTCTCACATTTATGTTTTTGTTTCCTATTTCTCCCTGCTCCAGCATTCCCAGCCACCCCATTCCCATTCCCTCCACAGCCCTACGTGCTCTGAACCCTCCTTGCTCCACAGAGCCCTATCAAACAGGAATCTCCGAGCCCAGGGAAGGCAGCTGCCCGATAAAACAGCCCTCGGAATGAAGGATTGCAGCTCCAGGGGGAATTTGTCAGTCACCAGAATTTAACAAACGCCGGCTTTGTGGAGGCGCCGCCCGCCCGCCGAACTCCCGGGGAGGTGTTTTGAGAGCAGAATATAAATAAAAACAAGAAAATCTCTGCGGGGTTTGAGTGCCTACCTTCGATGGGCAGCAGGATGACCCGCGAGTGGTCGTAGGCGATGACGTTGGCGTAGCGGTTCTTGGGTTTGTTCACCTCCAGGTTGGAGTGCTCCCAGGTGAACTGCTGCCCGGGGTCGATGGACTGCAGGGGTTGGGAAAGGAAAAGGGACAGTCAGGGAGGAGAAAAACAGAGAGGGCAGCTCTGAAATGTGCTCCAGCAGCTTGCTGAGGAGCGTGGCTGTCGCTGTTTCCATCCCAGCTTTGCTGTGGGAAAGACCCAGCCCCACAAAACAGCTGCTGGCCCATCTCTCTTGGCCCTAAATGGAATATCTGAGTTAATTTCCCCATCTTTCTTGGCCCTAAATGGAATATTTGGGGTAATTGCCCCTCTGGAATGATGCAGCCATGAGGTTAAAAGCAGCGGAGGCCTCGGTTCACGCTGGTGCCCAACACCAATAAACTCTGGGAATGGGGAGAGAACAGGAATGAGCACATCAGGATGGATTTAGGGAATGATCCACGGGCCAGATCTGGTTAAAACACATCACAATAAAGGGGCAGAAATGGATCAGAGTGCTGGGGAAGAAGATATTTAAATCAGGATGAGGTTTATGGCCGTGTGTGCTGTCCCTGGAGCCCTGGAAGTGTCCAAAGCCAGGCTGGACAGGGCTCGGAGCAACCTGGGATGGTGGAAGGTGTCCCTGCCCATGAAAGGGGCTTTAAGGTCCCTTCCAACCCAAACTATTCTATGGTTCTCTGATTAAAAACTTTGTGGAAATAAGACTGAAGAGATCAATCCGGGCCAATTCCTGGAAAGCCTCCCCTGCTCCCCCATCTGCATTTTCCATCACCACAGTTGGCTGGATCCTGCCCCTGCCTCCCTTTCTGTTGGAGATGGTTCCCAATCCCAATCCCAGTCCGATCCCAGTCCTGATCCCATTCCCAGTTCCAATCCCAATCCTGATCCCAGTCCCAGTCCCAATCCCAATCCCGATCCCAGTCCTGATCCCAATCCTGATCCCAATCCCAATCCCAATCCCAATCCCGATCCCGATCCTGATCCCGACCCAACCCAGCGGGTGCTGTGCCATTTGCTGCGTAGGTTCCTCTGCAGCGTTTGCTCATTCCAAGTCCACTTTGGAATCGCTAAAACGCATCTGCTCTTCGGATTTTCCTTTTTTTTTTTTTTTTTTTTTGCTCTGATTTCACATTGAAAACGGGGCCATCATGGACACCTCATTTTACTGTTATTTTTTTATTATTATTATTTATCCTGATTTTTTTTTTTTATTTTTTTACTTCCAAGGACACAATTTCGAGCCTGAATTCTTCTCTTCTAACCTCCCTACTTTCATTGCAGATCTTACATTGTAATTTATTTTCTTTCCTTGTTTCTCCTCTCTTCTAAAATGCGCAACGGTGGTGAATTTTAGCCATTATTAAACACAATCCTTCTCCTGCTGTCTTGTCTTTTAGGTATGCTCAGCCACCCACCCATCCCCGTTTCCGAGCTGGCTGAACACACAGAGCATCTCAAAGCTAACGATAACCTGAAATTATCCCAAGAGTACGAGGTAGGAGCAAGACTGAGTGCTGTGCATGGGTTTGCAGAGCCAGGAATTCGGGAATTCAGGAATTCAGACGGGCCTTCATCCAGATAAATTTGTTTTGAGGAGCTGGTTAGATGGAATTTAAAAGCTTTATGTGTTGAGTATTTGCTGGGTTCAGCTGGAGTTTGTAAAAAAGGAAGAGGTTGATCCATGAGGTGCTCCTGTCTGGTAATTCAGACAGGTCTTCATCCAGATAAATTTGTTTTGAGGAGCTGGTTAGATGGAATTTAGAAGCTATTTATGTGTTGAGTATCTGCTGAGCATTTTGCTGGGTTCAGTTGGAGTTTGTAAAAAGGGAGAGGTTTGTCCGTAGGCTGCTCCTGCCCAGGAAGGAGCTGAGATCCCTTGGAGGAGAGGGATGGTGGTGGGATGGGATGGATGGGAATGGGATGGAATGGGATGGGATGGGAGCCACGGAATGGGATGATATGGGATCCATGGGATCCATGGGATCCATGGGATGAGATAAGATTGGATCCATGGAATGGTATGGGATCCATGGGATAGCAATGGAAATACATGG
>VKON01000190.1:334134-348554 GCA_009741485.1 Malurus cyaneus samueli | reverse complement strand
GGGCTGCCAGAGTGCGGGAGGAGGGGTTTATGGGGTGGTTTTGTATGGTTTTATATAGGGTGGTTTTGTGCCGCGCTGTGCATGGGGAGTTGTGGGGTGGGAGGGCAGCAGGGCCAGGTGAGGGGAAGCTCAGAGGGGTGGATTTGGGATCTGGGAGCTTTCAGAGGGGTGGATTTGGGATCTGGGAGCTTTCCCTAAAGCGAGGAGAGGCAGCAGGAAATGCAGCTCGGCACGTTCCTGCCAAGCCTCCGATTGAGGCAAACCCCAAGGGCTCTGCAAAATGATGAAGGAATTAAGCCCTTGTTTTATTTAATTCTCTGGCTGAGGATTTAGAGGTAAACGTAATTAACCTAATTTCCATATCTGGGACAGCTGGACTTTAGAGAGGAAAAAAAAAAACAAACCCTGACCACCAAACCTGGCATAAATCACCGGGACGGGCAGAGAGGATTTTTCTCTCCGGTGCTTTTCATTGTTTATTCCTTCATCCCTTCTAGGAAAAATTCATGTTTATTGAGTGTCCTGGGGCTGAGGTCCTTGCCCTGATTTTTTCCAGGCTCCCATGGGGTTTCCTCCCTGTTTGCACCAGGAATCCTTTTGGGGCTGAGTCCTTGTGGTGCCCAGGAAAGCTGTCCCTGTTCCACACGAGTCCCCAAGGAATCTCTCTGGGCAGTCTTTTGCACGACATCGGCTCTGGAAGTTCTGGGTCTGCTCGTGGACGCTGAGCTCTGACCTCCAGCGTTCCCAGAGTTCAGCCAGGCCTGGAGAAACCCATCTGGCTCCTCTCCCCACCCCTGGCTGAGGGATGATGCTGCTCCTTCCACAGCAGAGATCTCCCTCCCATGGCGGGGCCGGCCCCATCCGGGCTCTGCAGACAATGGGGTCACCTTTTGGGATGACCAGGCAGGAGATGCTCCTCAAATTTGCTGAGTCCCCTGAGCTGTTTCAGCTGCTGCCTTTGCAATCCCCATCCCCAGCACCTCGGGGTGTTGAGGCAGCCAGAACAACCTGGAGCCGTACTGGGAGATCCCACTGGGTCAGACTGGTCTGACTGGGGCACATCTCAGCCACCACCACGGCTGATTCAGCTTTCACCCCACGATTTGCTGCTCCAAAAGGGGCAGCTGGAGCTGTGGGGAGAGCAGGGACCCTTCCCTCCCTGCTCTTCCAAACCAAAAGTACCAAACCCAGGTGGAAAAGCGCTCCCTGCTTGGCTCATCTGCATCAGGATCGTGTTTTCCCAAAGGCTTCCCATGCTGCCTGCCAGGGAGCAGCATCCCGAGAAGCCCCCGATGAGGAGGACAAGGGGTGGAGAGGAGATGGAAGCCAGGGAGAATTTCGAGCCCCGTGGGTGTTGGGTGGGTGACAAAGCAGCGGCGTGGCAGCAGCGCGGTCAGATAAACCCGAAAATTCAGCACAGAGATGGCAAAGCAAGCGTGACATCCTCAGTTTTACAGCGATTTGGGGCAGGTGCTGCTTCCCCCAGGCCTGGGCATCCCTGGGCGGGTTTGTCCTAAGCTCAACCCACATCTATTTCCAGCAGAAAAGGAAATCTGGCTGAAAATAGGAGTGGGGAAATGCACCGGTGAGATCCAGGAGTTCCCTACGGAGCGAGGCAGGAGTTGATGCCTCATGATTTTAGCTTTAGCTTTATATATACTCTTTTTCGATATTTTATAAACCCTTTTAAACATTTCTGTACCCTTTATGTATCCCTGTACCTTTGGCCTGCATACTTGTAATTCTTGCAACCTGACATTCTAACTTAATTTAATCCTCTCACAGGCTTAGCAGGGGCTTCCATGATGTCGCCATCGAGCACCTGCTGCTAAGGTCATCCCCTACGTGTCCCTCCATTGGGGAATATCATTTTCATAATAACCATGAGCAATATACATTACCATCTAAATATGAAGGCTGGCTGCAACACAGACTTGTCTACAGCTTTTTAAGTATCCAGGATCCTGTCCAAAGCCCCTTAGACTGGAGGGAAAAGCTCTGCTGATGTGCCTTATCTAAATTAGGTGCAATGTATCAAAAAGCCCTCCCAGACTCCATAAAGGAAAGCTGAGATCTATTCAATATTAATAAGTTTCAGTGCAACTCTGTCAAACCCCTCCAAAGGTGGTGTCCCAGTCTGTCACTAAATCCGGCCTCATTCAGTCAGGATTTAGATACTTGCACAACTTGAATACCTGATGCCACGAGCTAGGCTCTTCCGCATGTCGACAAGTTCAGTGGTCATCACGGGATACGTGTCCCAAGCTCGGCAGACTGCATAGGTTGTCTTCTCACAGTTTATTCTAACTAAGATGCTTAGATTGTTAAATTTACCCTGGGTTTCACTGGGTAGCAACAGAGAAACTAATTCATTACTGAAACATTAAATTTATAATTAGAGCACTAATTTTTATGGTGCTATGATCTTGTTTTTTGGAATTAATTTTCAAGAAAAAAAACTTCCACCTATGCAACAGACATAAATTCCTAAGGTGATCCACCAGGCCAGAGTCTTCAAGCTACTCATCTTACAGTTAGCGCAACCTTAATGTTCAATGGTAATCGTTATATTCATCAAACAATAGCAGTTCTCATAAAGGATAAAAAGTAAACATAATTCACCTCAGCGGGATAGTTCCCAAAAGGAAAAATCCTACTGTTCAAAATTAAAAGGAAGAGGGATTTTAGAAAGTCCCCTAGCAATTCGTGGCAAAACACAGGTTTGTTTATAATCTGAAATTTTAACATAAAAAGCGTGCAAATGCTTTTTTAAAAAAAATTCTCAGATTGCATTTTTTGCTCTCTCCCATATAATTGTAAACAGCTTTGATTTCAAAGGGAAAATCAGACAATTATTTTATAATGAGAGGTGTGGTCTAGTGATTCCAGCATCAGACTGGCAGCCAAAAACCACGGGAGTTTTAATCCTGGCTCTGACACTGACACCATCTACTGCCTTGGGCTAATCCCCATGGGTTTGACTGAGATCTGCTCCTTGTGGGTGCAGGAGGCAGGGACAGCTGCAGGATTCCTGATTCAGAGCTCCAGAGGTGAGCAAGAGCCTCCCTTGTGCTGCACCCAGTGTGTGCCCAAGCTGAAGGGCAGCACCCCTGACCAGAGGAAGGCATTAAACCCACACAATGTTCACCTCAGGCAAGCTGAGGTTCAGGAAAGCCAGAGCTGCTAAGTGCTGTCAATAAAAGCTTTAAAAGCTCTTTGCATAAGCATATTTGAGTAGGTCTGTGCTTTGAAGAAAGCCTGCTGCTTAGGTCGAGGGGTGAGTAAAGCCTGTCTTGCCTTTAGAACACTCCCGACACCTGGGGAGGTTTTTATTACCTTTGAGCATCTTGTAGTTAAATTTTTAGTCATTGTTTCCTTTCTTCCTGTGTGTGCCCATCCCCCAGTGACCCCCAGCTTTCCCCTGTCCTTTGCTTCTCACTACAATTCCTCCTGTCTCATTGAGTTGTCTGATTTCTTATCCTTGATTAATACAAACACAGACAAAACCCTCATCCTTGGGGATTTTAATTGGAAGGTTGATTGCCTTTTCTTCTCCGCTTGTACATTTTCCATCGCTTCAGCTTCCTTGAGGTCCACAGACAGACTTTCAATCTCCCCCTCACATTCACCATTCTGTTCTTGATCTTTGCTTGCTTGGGGCTTGACTCCCTCTAATATAAATGTTAGGCACCGTGCCATTTCAGATGACAGATCAGCTCTTTGATGTGTCTAATTGTGATGGAGAGGGGGCAGAGAAAGCAGGACCTCCTGAAGCCAGGATGAATTTGCTGTCCATATAAACCCTGAGCTGCAATGTGTCCCTCTGCCTTCCCTCAGGAACGTGCCAGCACGGTGGCCTCCAATCCTGCCCGACCCCAAGGAGCTCCACGAACATCCTGCACAAGGGAAGATTTGACTTTTGAACCTGTTTGATTTGAAAGAGGAAATCTGGCTGCAGCCAGGATGCCAGAATGATAGGGTGGGGTAGCAGAATGGGGAGTTCCACCTCAACTTTGCATGGCAAAAGCAGAGGTGGCTGACTGAAAGCAATCTAGTGAGAGAACCTTATTCCTACGCTCACCTCACTCTCCCCCTGATGCCTGCACTGAGTAGTAGCAGACTGACACTCAGTATTTATGATGGTGCTTTGCAGAAGGCATCAAATTCAACCTCACAGCACCTTTCTGTGCTGAACTTTCAGCTGGGTTTTAGGGATGCTGTTCAGAGAGAAGAGCTGTGCTGCTCTGAAGGTCAAAAGTTTCAGAGCAAAGCAGGTTTCAGTCACTTCCCTTACTGTTAAGTAGTTTAGACACTTTCAAAACATCCCATACCAAGTCCTTTCATTTCAGTTAAGAACAAAAGTGGTGGTTCAGTTAAGAACCAAAATTTGTGATGAAGCCGGAACTGGACTCACTCTGAGGTTTGTGCCAACCAGAGCTGAATTCAGCTCTCAGTGCTGTCCAGGACTTCGTCATCACCTCTCTCCATGTTTGAGCAGAAGGAGAGAAGATTGGTCAGGCCACTGAGCACGGAAACCTGTCTGAGAGCTGTGCTCTTGAACCTCTACATTTCCTCTGGCACTCGTATTTGCCCACAGATCTGATGCCCAGCTCCTTCCTGAGCTGCAGAAACGTGGCTGCCCTACTCAGACCAGGGCTCTGTTGAGTTGTGTGCTTTATAAACACATGAAAGGCCACGGTCCTGGCCCTCAGGGGCTTGAAGTCGTTTGCAAATCCCACAGACACTTCTTAATATGAATTTATTGTTGATCTGTCTGCCCCAGAGCTTGAAATTCTTTATCTGCCAAACAGGCACAGCAGGAGTTTCAGCATTTCTTCCCCCATAATACACAGCTAATATGCTTCAAGCCTGACCTACAATGATCATCTCCTGAGAAGAAAGTTGGGTTTAGTCTTCCTCCTATTCAGCATTCAGCCCTTGATCTCTCCACCAAAATGGGAAATCAGTACTGGTGAAATGAACACTGATCAGCACTGACAAAACCTTTCACCTCATTTCTTGCAGTAAGCTGGGGTTGCATTTGTGCTGCTGCCCTTGAGCAGAGAGCCTTGAATGAAAAGTTTCCTGCCACCTCCCTTAGCCCTTTACTTTCCAGAGCAAATGCAGAAATGAAACAGCCCTAAGGTGAAGGGAAGCAATGTTCCAGTCTGCAGAGTGACAGCCTGAAAGGCAGTGGGGAAGGGGGTCTCTGTGCAGCAGAGTGGAGGGAGAGCAGGGAACATTTATCAATATTTACTGAGCAGCATTGCTTTTCCATTTGGTGTTTCTCAGCCCTTCCCCTTTACAGAGCCCTACCCTGTAATAGCTTTGTGCTGATTCCTGTGCATTGCCAAGCAAGAAACCCAGTTTCTGGCTCTGATCTTTGTTGACAGGGCTGAGGAAGATCGTGGAAACCTTTCTCTCCATGGGTTCTCTCCACACACCCCAGAGGAGAGATTAATGGTTTCTGAAAGCATTTCCACCCTACAGAAAGGTCACCAGAGTCCTGGGGAAGATGAATAAACAGGGGTTCATCAAGACTCTGTAGTAACGTGGGAGGGACCTCTTCTAGCACAAATATCACCAAAAAATTCTTAACAGTGGCAATTTCAGAGGAGCTGGAGGTAGGCAGGTGATGTTCTGGGTTGTCATTTTTCACACAGTGCAACACAGTCCAATCACTTCTACAGGTGTATTTTTTGTCACAGTTTTGTTTGCATCAAGTGCTTGTCACCGTGTGCTTTGTGGGACATGCTGATTAAGGCTTGAGGAGAATCTGTCCCTGTCACCTTACCTTCCATACAGTCAGCTGTCTTTTGGATTCACTTGGAGCTGTGAGTTTGGGCAAGACTTTACTTTAGTTATTTCATGCCAGCTCTATCACCTTAATATTGTTGTGGCTCCAGACATTAGAAGGTTATAATGTTTGTCCCTTGAGATCCTCTTCAGAGTTTCACAGTGACACCGGACAGCTTGGGGCTGATATAGCTGACAGCCTAATCCAACAAGCAATTTAGTGTCACCTTAAATAGAATATAATCTATTCCAGGAAATACCAGCAGAGAGCTCAGCTAGGACAGTGGCAAAATTCCCTTAGGTTCCTAGCACTGATTTAGGCTGGGGTATGGCCTACATCTAACATCTTAGTAGATTCTAACCCATATGTGGACACGTACACACAGGAATCAAATGCCAAGTGTAAGTTGCTCACCTAAAAAAAATCAAATTACCTTATGCTAATATCATAAAGACACAATGATATATAATCAATTGGTGAAGAAAGAGAAGGAATAAATGTCTGAAGTGGACTGATGCAATTTTGTCAGATTATCATAAACTCCCAAACCTAAGGTACAAGAATAGCTGATCCTGACAGATGCTTGCAGTTGGAGTGCCCACATAGGGAGAAGTCTGATTATGAGTCGGGTGGGAGGCATAAAGACAGAAGAAAGTTGATTTGCTTTATCCCGTCAATCTAATGATTCACTTTTCAGGTCACACTTTATCTATACACAATGTTTATTTAGACAATGAAACCATCAGTGTCATTGATAGAATCTAACACGCCAACAGAGATATTTTACTTTATCGGTATTTTTTATTGTTGCTGGAGTATGTAATCCTGCCACAGAAGTCTTTTTATGGAAACAATATTTTGTTATAAGCACTATCATCGTGTATTGTAATTATTATTTTGTTTTACCCTGCCCACACAGAAAACTGTTTGCATTATATTCCATTGAAAGATACATTGTAAGTTCTCTCCGGTAGTCATGAATAATGTAAATTGACAAGAACTATTATGGAGGCAGGTAGACAAAGAAACAGAAAGTTAAGTGGTTTCCTTTCTTTTTATGGCAGAATGACATTTACCTGTAAGTGCATTTGATTTTAACACAATAGGATGAGTCTCTGCTGTGCTGGATTAGGACTGAGACATGCGGAGGAGTTCAGATAAAGAGTGGGCACTGAGAAATGCCCTCGCCAGACCTCTCCAGGGAGGGTACTTCAGCAGCAATAGCATGTCAGAATGACTTTTTTTTAGTCCTTGCATCCAGCTGACAAAATCTTTCCTTGTTTCTGTATCTGTAATTCCAAGAGATCTCTCAGTGCTTCCCACAGCTGTCTAATACTTTGCGCTTGTCACATCACTTTCCAAAAAAGGGTCAATGTCACTTTCCCACCCTGACAGACAGAAAAACCAAGGCAGAGAGGAGCTGTAGATGAATGAGGGTCACTCGGAGAGCCAGGACCAGCTTTCCTGGTGTGTGTACCCACGGCCCAGATTTGTGCTACCTCTCACATTCCAGCTACAAATTTCACCGGCTCCCCTTTGCCTCAGACTTGCCAGAACTGCACTAGCTGGGTCAAACTCTCCTGCAGTTACACTGAATTTAAATCCGAAATAACTTCAGTGGGTTAGATCCTCACTTTTGTAAACGAGAGTGTTCCCACTAAAAACGGTAGAGCTCATTTTTAGGCCTGCAAGTGTGTAACTGCACTCGTGTCTAGAAACATCCCACTAAGTATAAAATACTTTATTTCTCTAGTGTGACACATTTACTACCCTCGTCCTTATGCAAGGCTTCCCCTGAAGTGTAACTTTCCTGGTCCGCAAGGGTTACAACCGGGCAAAGAGGACAGAAGCCCTCCCCTGTCTCCAGTAAAACCCAACCAGACAAATACAGAGCAACAAAAAAACCAAGCAGCAACACAGCGTAAGAAGATCCCATTCCCCAGAGGAGGTCACAGGTCTGCGATGAGAGCTAGTCTCGGGAGAGCTTACATCACCGGCCTGCTTTTTTACAGAGGAGGCAGAGAAAGGAAGAATAATCTCCCGTATCTGAAGGAAAACTTCAGAGAGCCTTGTCCAGGCTGCCTCCCAGAGCTTCTCTACTTTTGTGATCTCTCCTTCAAGTTTCTGTGCAGGAGAAGGACGGGCTGATGACAAATGTGACCTGTCCCACCGAGTTATTGTTGCTTGCTGTGGGGGATGAGCTTTTGCAGTCCTCTGGCTCCTGGTGACGTAGCCAGGGTGCACACACACACACACAAATTGGGTGTCTTGGGGCTTCAAATGCCTTTATCTATGTCATGCATTGGTTTTTGCAGTTTGCTATGAATCACTGATGCCTGCTGGGAACACATACCCGCTTCTGGTTATTTTTATTACAATGTTATAATGGGCACAAGGACACTTAAAAGTGGAACAACTGAGCATCTCTTGGTAGCCAGTGCTGTGCAACTCTCCTGGGATGGCTGAGAACACCGAGATGTGCTGCTGAGCTGTCTTCCTGTAGTGAAAAGAAATTAATTCCAAGATAGTCAGTGTCCTGTGGAGTAGCTCTGCTCATGGTAGGAGAGCAGCTAGAGTCCTGTACTAAGTCCTGCAATATGCGCTCAGGTTCCCTTTATCAGTCATTTAGACATTCAGCTATTTCAGCTGTGGGGCAGCTCTCTCTGCTTCGTGACTCCATGTCCTGGGATCACAGAATCACAAGGACAAACACCGCACCGTTGCACTGGGAAAGGGACAAGTAGCGAGCATCTTTGATCCACCATCGACCGTAGAGCGCTAGCCCTCACACAGGCTCACCGCATGGCACCCAACTGGCGACTGGTGCCCAAGTCCGTATTGTGGAAGTGTGAGAGACAACGAGTACCAGTCTAGTTCCAAGGATATCTTGAGGCCGGGAGACAGTTGTGCGCGTTGGCTTCCTTCTATTCCAAGTTATTTTCTTGTTAGGTCGTCGGTTCTATATCTTATCCAGCAGAAGATATCGAAATTTTGGCTCAGAGGCCCAAATTAGTGGAGTTCGAGTATTCTTGCTCCTTGATGACATACACTGCTGATAATGCAGCCTGTGGCACAAGACTACCCGCAGTACCAGCAGTCCCGTGAAGAAGCAAGTGTAGTCTAAGGATTTTTGCCCTATCGGAGGTTATCGTGAGATCCGGCGAGATGCGTACACACCTGCCAGAGAGGAGATGGGAGTATTTATAGTCTAAGTGGAGAGAAATCCACATATGGAGGGGATTGCAATTGAGAATGGTTTGACAAAAAAAATGATATATATCAGGTAAACACCCCAACCAAGAATTTGAGTCACTCAATACGTTAGCTAAGCCAAGGAGTGAAAGCGTAGTCGAGCAGGAAAGGGCCATCAGCTCATCAGGACTGGGCTATACTACTGCTATGTCTGTGAACAGCAGCTCACCTCAATGGTTTACGATCGCACTACACAATATAAGCAACCTCTATGTAGAGCTGAGGCTGCTCCTGTGAGCAGAGGTTTCAGCAAGACTCAAATGCGTCGTGAGCTGTTTCACTTAGGCGCTCTGGAGGGGTGCTACGGCCTAGGCATTTTGGGTTATTGCCTCACATACTTCTGTGGTTGCTTTATCCTGTATCCACATGTCCAGAGCAAATAATACTTTAGGGAGGAGAACCTCAGCACGAAAAGCAGATAGAGGAACTGGATCACGCTCACTTTGAAAGCAAATCACAAAAAATCAGAAAATATAAAAATAAATATAATGAATATTGTGGAAGGCTTTCTCACAGCTTGTCTATGGGTGTCCCTTGAGAAAGTGAAGCTCATGTGGGATAGCATCGCTCCAGCTTTCATATTGAAGAGGGTTTACGCAACTATAGCAACAAGAATGTACTTCATAATCACAAGAGTCAGCTCGAGGGTGGCTTCATCAGCGTTATGGGAGTGGATCAGATTGTCTCAACAACGCCAAGGCTAGCTCAGCAAGATCGATTGTATGGAGTCGAGGTGGCACTCCTGAAGAACCAAAAATCTTTTCTAGCAGATTTGCAGAGACTGCTGAAGCACACAGAGCATTGTTGAAAATGGTCCCTCGTAGTAAACATAAAATCATAGGCTCAACCATATGGTTCATCTGGGAAATGGTTACCTGGAAGTCAATTTCTACGCCCATTGCCAGTGGGCTATCCTTGATTTTGGGCTTGTGCTTAATTTTCCTGCCCCTGCAACACAAAAGTGACAGTCGCTCTTATCAGAAAATTTCAGCACCAAACTCGCTTTGGGTACAGAAGGAAACGCAGAGAACAAGAACTCTTTCCAGCGATCGGGATGATGGCCATGTGCAGACATCATCATCTTTCCTGGTATAACTCCTTTCCAATGGCAGCCTGAGCTATTTGCCTGTCATGATTTGTCTTTTTGTGCTTGGGGAATGCTGGCTGACCTTTGTCTTTGATGTTGTTCGGCCCTTTCCTTGCAATAGGGCAGTTCAGAAGGCCATGACCACATCTGCTTTGGCTGGTTCTGTTATCAATTAATTTGTCCTGCCACATCAAAGAACGGAGATAAAGCCATAGCATTTCCTTACCACAGATTTTTATCTTCACTCCCCGGTTCACCTCACAACACACGCACCTTCCACCTCCACAGCAAGCGGGGAGAGAGAGACAGACAGACAAAGTAAAATGGCCAATGACAATACGTTAAAAACCGGGCTGTGTCCGGTCTAAGCACTACGCATCAAGATCCTTTTCTTGATGTTGCACACCCTGTCGGAGCAGCTGGGTCGCTGTCAGCCCCAAATCTATAACCGTATCGTAACGCACCAATTTGGCAAAGGTTTTAAAAGATCATCTGGCGCTCGCCCTCAGCCAGAGGCAGATTGCTACATCTCACAACAGATTGTAGGGTGATGAATTATGACTCAAGTCGGAATAGGACGAGAAACATCAAGCTGGAGTCGCGGATGTAAGAGACATGGGACAAACGAGAGGTACGCAGTGGTTACAGTTGCTTCAGCGCGAGCTCATAAGGTACCATAAGAGCTTTAAAAGTGTTCCTATCAAGTTTAAACTAATTTGTGCTTTCTCGAGGTGGCCGCTGGACGCGAGTCCCCATCCTCAAACAGCGTAGCCAGGTCGAAAAGCTCTGGTCACGAACATTCAGGGGTAACCCAGCACGCCAAATACGACGAACAATGGACACCGACCGAGAATTTTGAGGGAGGACTCTGCATCTAATCTAGTGACTCTGATGTGCGGGATATGGTCGAGGAGTTCATTCCAGAGGTGAGCTAGACAAAATGAAGGTGGGACATAGAACCCAAACCAAATTCAAATTTCCTGAGCTGTGCTGAGCCCTGATACCTGATTCCCTCCTTGCTTTGCTCGAGCTGATCAGGACATCAAGAAATGCTAAGATAACCCCATTCCTAATCTTTCCCACTCCTTGAAAAAAGATCTTTCTATCCTGTGGTGTTGCTTTTTGTGTTCTGTTTTTTGTAATTAAGCACATGGAAACATTGTCTAATACCCACGAGCTAAAGTATGTATCACTTAGATATTAATTTAATTTTTACTGTTTTGTTGTCTGCAGTATTCATGGTCCTAGCAGCGCCTCCTCAGTGACCTGAGTTATCTTGAACATTATCTATCGAAAGAATAAATTCCATGCAAGATGTGTATTTGCTGTTTTCACTAGTTGATGTGTATTTTCTCCAACCCCTAATCCTACCCATGTTATGATATAACTTCACCTCTATGTCTATCTGATATATCCTCATTACGTATGTATTCGCTCATTCGAGCCTGCCTTGTTTTCCACGAAGTAGCCAATCTCCTCTTGTCTCATGGAATCACTGGAAATAAGGCCGTCTCTTAATGACGACTGCTTAATTGGCTATCTCACAAATTAATGGAAGTGAGAAATTCTTCTTTCCTCAAATCTCTATTACGTCTTTCACTGTTTCTCAGAAGCATCACTTCGCGTGTTCCGTCTTTATTGACCATTTCAATACAATTCCCCACTATTCTTTCTGCTGCTGTCCAACTGTTGGATAGGTCATACAACTCCGGCTCCTTCACTTGGCGCACTTTCGTCTTACCTACAAGTGCTATTCTAGCTAAAATGTATCTGCCGTCACCAGTCACGTCACTGCGTCTCGAGATCATGGGCGTGCGCGAGCGTGGCCCTATCAGCGACATGTGCGAGTAAAACAGTGGCCATGGCTGGCCCTGACCGAAAACTACACAGGGAAGAAGGATTGCGCATTACAACGGTTGGCTTGCAGGCTAGACTGAGGTGGTTGTCTCTATGTGCTACACGCTATACGGTGTAGATACCATGATGTTGAGCCTCGTCTCAAGGATGTCATAAGGGGTAGCGGCGTTCGGGTGGGTTGGTGGGGGAAGAGAAAACCCGGAAAGAGCCGCAGACAAGCTGCTCAAGCACATCGGTCACTGAATGAACAGAAGTCGAGTGATTCTTGTGGGCATCGCAAACGAGTGATAATATACAGGGAAACAAATATCTCACAACTGGGACTATTGTTCCAGTCTTATGTGCACTTGCCGGAACTTAAAGAGCGAAAATCTTGTTTAACAACACACCGACAGACTAAAAATGGGAAAGAGGGAACATAGTTCCCAATGCTCGCTAGAACATAGTTAAGTTTGCTGACCCCAAGTCCAGAGTGCTTGAGGCAGGGAAGAGAACAAATTTAGTGTCAGACAATAGTCGAGATCTTCATGGGAAAAAGGACAAGTTCCCAGAGCTTGGGATATGCGGGAAAAGGGAGACAAATGTTACATGCCTGATACGACGAGGCAGAGGGGCAGGGGGACAAGGGGGTCACAGAGTTCGCGGAACCAGCCGCGGGAACGAGAACTAGGGTCCAAGTAGGGCGCAGATAGAGCAAAACAAGTCAACAACTACCGGGAAAGGAATTTCAATGAGAGTAGACATGTTTCCCTACTGTAGACATGAGCCATTGCTTTTCTGTTTATTGTTTGTTTCCTCTCTTTCGTGCCCGAATATTATGGTGACCATCAACTTCTATCTCTACTCTCTTTGTTGGTATCTTGTGTCAGGCGGATTAGTGGCATCTACTATTTCCTCAGCTCTTGGACGCCAGGCCAAGGTTATCTATGGGTCAATTCTTTGTACCTTGGGACAACGGCAGGGTAAATCCTTATGGGAATATCTTATTTCTTTTCTCCAGTCTGTGTGATCTCTATTAGGATCTAGTGGACGACACTTCCAGCTGGGTACAGTGCTATAGGGAACTATTATGGACTCATTATGTTTATACATCGTAATCTTACTCCCAACAAGCAGGAAGAAAAAAACGGGGGAGACAGGAGATCTAGCGTGGGACAGGGAAAAAGGACAATTCCCAGCTGGGACAGGGAAAAGGGACAATTCCCACTTGGGACAGGAAGGGAAAAGAGACAATTCCGACCTGGAGCAGGAAAAAGGAACAATTTCCACCTGGAACAGCCATGGAAAAGGGACAATTCCTACCTGGGACATGGAAAAGGGAAACAATTCCCTGCTGGGACAGGGAAAAGGGACAATTCCCTGCTGGGACAGGGAAAAGGGACCATTCCCACCTGTGATAAGTCCAAGGGACAATTCCCACCCGTGGCAGCTCCTTGTCACCGACTTTTCCCAGGATCACCAAGACCAGATCCCACTCCAGGGACCTGCACCCCCCTGAATTCCACAGGAACATCTCCAACCTGTGATCATCTCCACCAAAACCATCTCCAGGGTGGTTTTATGGGGTGAACGGGCTCCAACCCCACTGAGCAGATATTTAGGGTGACATTTCTGGTGACTTGTGCAGAGAATTGAGTCTTTGGTGATGAGATTAGAGAGATTCCACTGATTGGAGGGGTAGATGAGAGCAGCTCGGGGAGATTTCATCCCATTAGGAGCTGAGATCCCAGCCTGGCTGGGTGGTTTGGGTTTGGGGTTTTTTATGCCAGGGAAAGAAGCAGAAGTGAGGTTTCATCTGACAATTGTGAGAAGTCCCAGATGCTGCTTGTGCTCGGAGAGGAGAGGGCTGGGATTTTTCCCTGAATAGTTTAATCCAAATATTGGTGTCTTTGGGCTGGAATAGGTCACGATAATCCCATCCTGCTGCCACCTCAAGCTTCTCATTGTCACAGAGGGGCTGTGGGAATTTTCCTGGCTGAACTCAGCCCTTCACACCCCAAAATGAGTTTTTGAATTAAAGCAGAGCCAAGGCAGCACCACTCTTCTGCCTTGATTGGCCAGTTTTAATTACAACACAGATATGATTAAAGGGATAAAAGGATTTTACTTCGCTATTTAATGGGATCCCAGGTGCACAACTTGAAAATGCACACCACGTATAAAATATATACATGTTTCATAGATTCAAAACAGTAATTTATCTAGAATTTCTAATGAGGAAACTTAATAAATGAAGTAATGTCTGAAGAATTTTTCCCCTGGAATGAGTTCAGTAGTTCAGTTTCTACAATATATTTCAGAAGAATATATATAGCTAATATATATATAATATATTATATATATTCAACCTTGGTTGAAGCTGTGACTTCTTATTGAGGAGTTTCGTTTCTCTGCCCAGCAAAACCCCTAAATTGAGAGGGCTTTAAT
>VKON01000190.1:317559-327591 GCA_009741485.1 Malurus cyaneus samueli | reverse complement strand
TCTGCTGATTTGTGGGGTTCTATAGATAATTGTTACGTGGGCATCTCAGTTGGTTCTACCTTGAAGAGCTGTGCCTTATTAGATCTTATTAAAATCCCGAGGAAAACCCTTATTATCCTGTTAACTTCATAATTCTAAGATCGCAAAAGGACTCATCCCTCCAGTGACACGTGAACCTTCTCTGTCCCCACATTGGCCATCCCTTGGTGGGCGCAGTTTGTTTCTAATCTGAAATGTTGCAGCTGGGATCCCTGAGCCCCTTTATAGCCTCACCTTTGTCTAATCTCTTTTCTTCCAGTCCCAGGAAGCCCTTTCCTGTCGTGCACCCGCGGAGGAGAACGCCTGCTGGATGAAATGGGAGCCCCTCTGGTGCGGAGGGCCAGGTGCTGGGTCCGGCTGCAGTTTCGGCGCAAAGGACGTCGAACCCTCTGGCCACGCTGGAAATTCTCGGCGGTGGCGAAAATACGTCGCCGCCAGCATCCACAAGGGCCGTACTGTGTTCAAGATGGGTAAGACCGGCCGAGCTTCGGCGAGGGGCGTGCGAGTCGCCACCCCCGAGACATCCCCAAGGTTACCCGCAGATCCTGAGGAGGCGAGCACAGTGCTGGCGGCGTCGGTGCAGTTAGGCTGGTTTGCACCGTGCTGGCGAGAGGAACGGCGCCATCGTCAAGTACACTGGCTTACCGCAGAGGGCCGGGTCGCGCCGGCATCTGCTGGAAAGAGCTGCCCCTCGCCCGAGAATCGTAACAACCCCTCACGGCTCAACCAACACCGCTTGATGTAAAATCCGTGCTCACACCAGTAAAGGCCCGGCCGTACAGCCGACCGTAAGTATCGGACGTTTCCAGGCTGGAACTCCAAGGTGGACCTTACGGTTTCTCCTCCCTCTGCCCCTCTGTGTCGGGGCTGTGCCGGGAGGCAAGGAGCTGGAGAGGTACGCGGGCTCAGCCAGGCTCGTGATAAATGCAAGCCACTTGGTGTCACACTCAGTTCCCGCTCTTCTGCCTTGGCCAGTTAGTCCCTTTTCGCTTCTTCTAAGTAATCCGGACACTTGTCGCGGGCATGGATGGGGGGGCCAGTCGCTTACAGGGTGGGAAGGACGCGTTTTTCCTCCACGCCTTTTGCAAAGAAAAAAAAAAGAGCCACATTTTTTAAAAAAAAAAAATCAAAATTAAAAGCGAGCCCTGAAGCCGTGAGCTGGGATGGGTTTTGTTTCCTCACCTGAGCACGCCATCAGCCAAGCCAGCACCTGCGTGCCTGCAGCAAGACCACCCAGGCGTGGAGCGTGGGAGACAGAGCACCATGCGCTCCGGGTTAGGACGGGACAGGAGCCGGAATGGGACCTTGGCAAAACTCGAAGACACGTGTGGAGGAGGGAGCCATCCTTTCCTTCCTGGCCTGGCAGGCCCTCTTCCAGCCCTGACCTTCTCTTCCTTCTCTTCTGCTTTCTTTACCCTCTGCTGCCTTCCTTCTCCTTTCTACCCTTCACTCTACTTTTTTTATCCGCAAGTTGCCAAACTTTAAGGTGAGATGGTTGACGAATTTGTTGCTTTTTGACTGGGCTTCCCTGAGAATTACATAACTCTCTACCATACAAGGCGAGTGCCAATTTGGGTTTTTTCCCCGTTCTGCGGATTGAGTCCAATGAAATCAGAGGGATGGGAGGATGTGGTGCCTGATCAGCTCACCTAAACCAGAAACTGAGACAGGTTCAGAGGAATTAATCAGTTCCATTTATTGAATGGACCTATCGGGCCCTTACAGGGCAGTCCCACACCACAGATGGACAAGGCTCACGGCTTTTCACCTTTTCTCACTTTGTCCATTTGACAAAATCGGGGACGAATCCTTCCAATCTGCGCTGCAAGGTCAGACTGCAGTCTAAAAATAGCTCACCAACTTGGCTCCCCAATCTCTACTTGTCTTCCTTTGGAGCCTGGGCCAGCGCAGAGAGTGTCCTTGAGTTCTGGAGCGCTGCATGAGAGGAAGTGTGTATGTGAAACATAGGGAGAGCGGAGAAGCAGCACTGTCTGTGCAGTCTGGATAAACACTGGAGAATCCAGGGTTACAGAAACGTGGAAATAGAGAAAAAAATTTAAAATCCCAAGCTCAAAGAGCTGGAGCATTGCAGCCTTGCTCAGCCCTCTCCCTCTCCAGATCCAGACAATGGCTCCGTCGACGGGACGGCGAACACCAAAACTCATCACCCACCTTGAGACCCGACTTTTACAACTCGTTCGGATGACAGCATCACAGCATGGTGGTCTGCAGCAGAACGTGGCAGCCTGGACTGCTGCTGACAGCTGGCCAAGAGCCAGAGGTACCACAAACCCGACGCTGATGCAAACGTGGTGGTGATCCTCCACTGAAACTCTGTGCCCGTGCATGATTTGGGTTTGTGGAGACATTGAGGGTGTCATTGTGTATTTGGGTCGGTCCTGCGCTGTGAGAGCACCACAAACCACAGGGGTGCCATGGTTGTTCTCTGCATTTCCAGCTTCTGCTGTGCATTTTTGAGGCAATTTTCCACAACAGGGAAAATAACTGAGGAAAAAAAAAAAAAAAAAAAAAAAAAAAACAAAAAACAGGAAACCAGGGAGAAAAACCAGGGAAGAATAGGAAAAAAAAAAAAAGAGAAAAAAAAATGGAAAATCTGGGAAAAACTGGGATAAACCAGAGAACAGGGAGAAGCAAAGAAACTGAAGGGATACCTAAGGAGACCTGCAGGGCTGCCATGAATGCCAGCTCATTTGATATCAGCTGTAGCTACTGAAAAGAAGTGCTTGAGGAATTTGGGCAAACTACATCAGGTGGTGCCTCCTCTTTCTTCTGCTAATTCCTCCAATTTCCTCCGATCACTTCCCAACATTAGACGTTTACATCGTGGTGGTGCTCTGAGGAAGTTCCGTGCGAGGACATTCCTCAACACCCTTGGGCAGCACTGAAGAGTGGACCTGGAGGGGTGAGTAAGGTGGGTAAAGCGGACTTAATTTGGGGGAGAGATTGACAGCCGGGATGGGGTGATGCCCCAAAACTGGGAGGGAGGATTTGGGGACCCCACATTGGAGTGCAGGTTTAGTGCTGGCTTGTATCGTCTTTCCGGGGTTTAAGGGTTTTCTGTCATTACTCCAGCTGGACCAGACATCGCCCGGCTGCGGCGCCGGAAGCCTGCCGGCACTCGAGAGCAGTGGATTTCCCAACCCACACGCCGCCCGCTTCCGCTCGCTGCCCTCGCACTTCGTCCTGGGCGACATGAAACACTACGACAACTTCGAGAATCGCGCCCTGGAGCCGGGGCAGAGATACGCTCTCTCATCCTGGCCGTGTCGCAGACAGAGCCCCAGAGCTTAAGTGATGAAAAAACCTGTGGAATGGCTGAGGAAGTGGGGTGTTTATTTCGGTAGAAAAAGCAGGAGACTCAGGGGTGGCCTGGCTGTTTTCAAGTCCTGAAAGGGTGGCTGTGGGTAGGTGGGTCAGTCTTTCTCCCGGTGAGGGACACAGCTGCACCGATTTGAGGTTTTATAAAAAGCATTCATAAAATGGTGATTGTGCCCAGGAAGGTGATGGAGATCACCATCCCTGAGTCTGTGTTGAAACGACTGAAGCTGTGCACTCGGATTGCAGGGTTGGTTGATGAACGGTGTCGCGCCATGGTTGGATTTAGGATCTGAAGTCTTCTCCGCCTGGATTCATTCTGGGATTGCCGTGTGATTCTGGGGTTCCTTGAATTCTGTGATTCTGTATTCTGGATATCGTCTTCTGACTTGTCTGGGTGATTCTGGTGACTCTCTGGTTCTTGATTTGGATTCGGGTACTTTTTTGTTGGATCTTGATGGAAACTCTCAGCCGGACGAGTGACCTTTATGATGAAGGCAGTTAAACCATTAAACGTTTCCACTCAGTGCAGGGTTGGTTGATGAGGAGGTGCATGGCCATGGGTGACTATCTTGAAGGTCTCTCCCACCTGTTCATTCTGGGATTCCTCGATTCGCCCAGCCCTCTCCCATCCCTGGGTTGTGGACCAGGAGCCTGCCCACCCTTGCTGCCCCCTGGACCCCTGGGTCCATTGTGCGTCTCCCAAGCTTCCAAGCCAGGGACTACGAGCAGCGGTGTTCTCTCCAGCCTTTGGGAGCAAATTTTGCTACCTTTTGTGTCCCGCCTGGAACCAGAATGGAAGGAGCACAGGACTGTCACTCAGAGTGCAGGAGAGCCCTGGGTTCAACCCTTTTTGGAGACAAATTTCCTTAAGAGGTGTTCTTTTAACTCCTCCGAGCAGACGACCCAAACATTCCCGCTCCTAAAGGGCATCTCGGAAATCCTTCAACGCACTGAGGGAACATTCTTTCACGACAACATCTTTGAAAGCGCTCTTCTCCCACATGCATACCATTCTGCGTTTTCTGCTGGGCCGTGCTTTGGCTTAGGAAAACAAATATTTTCATATTCTTAGCACCTCCTCCTCACACACAATGGACCAGCCATAATGCTTTGTTGTTTTAATCACCCCTTGGAATTGAAGCAGGGAGCTCATTAAATGAAGTTCCAGAGTTTGGTTTTTTCCCCTCCAATAAATATTTAATTTTGTATTTGATATTAAAGGATTAGGCTTGACACGTGCTGAATGGGTTTCTCAATCGGATTAGTGCAGCTTGTGGTAATTTTTGCTTTAGAACAGGTGCTGCAGGGTCCTTCCCTGTGGATCCTGGTGAGGAGCAGCCATTCCAGCCTGCTCAGAGCTGCTGGGTTCAAGAGCTCAAAATCCTTTTTCTCATCTGTTCCTGCCCTCCCAAACCAGGCCGTGCCAGTTTTCTCTGTGTCAGAATTCCATTTCTGGAATTTCTGCGTGAGATTGATGCCTAAAACAAGGCTCACCTGAAACAGAGGCATGACAAAGTTAACAGAAAAAGCAGCCTAAATAATATATTATTTATTTATTTAAATTATTTAGATTATTTAAAATAATTTAATCCGGCCTGCTGGTACCTGAGGGCAGACAAGCCTCCTCTGAGGCTACACCCAAAATTGACCCTGATCACAGATTTCACCTTTTATAAGTTCTGTCTATTGAACATTTTGGGTCTAATTCCCTTACACCTTCAGGTGATGATGTAATCCACCCCAAATTTACTCCCCCAAATTCTCTGTTGTTTCCATTTTTTGGGGCTCTGAGGCAGTGAGATGTCCTTGGATTTCAGGCCCAGAGAGGAATTTTTTGTCTCAAGATTGGCAACAGCAGCTTTAGTGCTGTGCACTGGAGGAGTACAAGAACACAGACACAATAAAAATACAGAAACTAAAATCCTACAGCATCAAGATGGAACTGCTCCTCCCTGGAATGGGACAGGCAATGCCTGTCAGGGCTCTGAAGGGTTTCAGGTGCTCTGATCCTCCTCAAGATCCCAGCTCAGTGCAGAGGCAGCACAGGATTCACGCTGTGTTTTACCTTATATTTATTTTCCAGGATGGTTTGGTTTTTTTTTTCAGTCACCAGACCAAGCTAATTTTGATTTAATCCCTTGCCTGTCGCTCTGTACTCTGTCTGACTGTCAAAATCCAGATGGTTACGTGGGAGCTTGGGAAAGTGTTTGTGTGTTTGTGGCCGTGGTGAGGGCTCAGGGAAGGGGTTTGTTGAGAAATTCATCTTCCTGGCTGGCAGAGGGGGTGAGCCATGGGCACAGGGCAGGCTGCAGCCTCACAGGGGTGAGATTTCTCAAGATTTGCTCACTGCAGCACTGAGGATCCCCATCCTGTGGATATTAGGGTTTTTTCCCCGTTCCATTTGGGCTGTGCTGCACACACACAAGAGCTCACACCCCTCCATCCTCCTCCCAATTGTGTTTTCACCCATTTCCCAGTCCCCAACCCTCTCTGAGTGTTTTCCACCACTTTCCATGTCTTGCAGACCTATGCTGCCAGTCCTTTCTCTGACCCCATCCAGCTGGACAACCCTGACCCCCAGCCCATCATCGATGGCGAGGAGGGCTCATCTGGGTCATCGGGCCCGTGCTGGCCGTGGTCTTCATCATCTGCATCGTCATCGCCATCCTGCTCTACAAAAAGTAAGAGCTGCCCACGCCTGAGATGGTTCTGGGTGTCCCCAAAGTTCCTTAAGGGTTTTTTTGACTTGGTGCTGAGAGTAAATCTTCCTTGGGCACTATGGAGAGTCTGCCCAGCACGGGAGGGTTTTAGGGATTTGGTGCTTCAGGTTCTTGCCCAGGAGAGATGTTCTGGTCCTACGACCCTCTTCTTGCTCCAGGGCAGGGGAGATGCAGGGAAGGCACCTCGAGCTGTGGGGTAGAGAGACCCCATGCTCTCAGATTCCTGCTGGGCGGGGGTGAATTTGGAGAGGGAGACGGGAAAATCCCCAAAATGAAGGGGAATCTTCAAATGTCTTGTTTTCCTTGTTGTGAGCAGCTCATGGTGAATGATGAGGATGAGATGGGGATGGGATGGGATGGGATGCGGATGAGGATGAGGATGAGGATGGGGATGAGGATGAGATGAGGTGAGGATGAGGAGAGGATGAGATGAGATGAGGATGGGGTCTCACCAGGGGAGGAGAGGGTTACAAGAGGGGGAGCAGGAGCTGAGCAAAGTCAATAAAGGTGTCAGTGTTTGGCACAGAGGTGTCCTGAGCTGGGATGGAGCTCCCTGAGCCTTCCTACCTTTCACCTGCCCAGGTGTGTCCCTAAGGTGACAACTTGCATCACAGTGTCACCCTGCTCTGGGACAGGGGCTGGGAAGGTCCTTGCTGTGTGTCCACCTACTGGGTGACCCTTGCTAGCCCCAGGATTAGAGCTGAGCAAATCCTTCCCCTCTGCCAGTCCTTTCTAACCTCAACATTTGTTTTGTCTTCCTCCGCTTGCTGCTTTCCTGGACAGCAAACCAGACAGGTAAGAGCACCAAATTGCCATTTTTTCCTGCAGATGATGAAGACCACGGCCAGCACGGGCCCGATGACCCAGATGAGCCCCTCCTCGCCGTCAATGATGGGCTGGGGGTCAGGGTTGTCCAGCTGGATGGGGTCAGAGAAAGGACTGGCAGCATAGGTCTGCAAGACATGGAAAGTGGTGGAAAACAGCTCAGAGAGGGGTTGGGGACTGGGAAATGGGTGAAAACACAATTTTGGGAGGAGCTGATGGAGAGGGTGTGAGCTCTCTGTGTGTGTGCAGCACAGCCCAAATGGAACGGGGAAAAAACCCTAAATATCCACAGGATGGGGATCCTCAGTGCTGCAGTGAGGCAAATCTTTGGGAAATCTCACCCCTGTGAGGCTGCAGCCTGCCCTGTGCCCATGGCTCACCCCCTCTGCCAGCCAGGAAGATGAATTTCTCCAACAAACCCCTTCCCTGAGCCCTCACCACGGCCACAAACACACAAACACTTCTCCCAAGCTCCCACGTAACCATCTGGATTTTGACAGTCAGACAGGATTACAGAGCGACAGGCAAGGGATTAAATCAAGAATTAACGCTTGGTCTGGTGACTGAAAAAAAAAAACCAAACCAATCCTGGAAAATAAATATGAAGTGGTAAAACACAGCGTGAGTCCTGTGCTGCCTCTGCACTGAGCTGGGATCTTGAGGAGGATCAGAGCACCTGAAACCCTTCAGAGCCCTGACAGGCATTGCCTGTCCCATTCCAGGGAGGAGCAGTTCCCATCTTGATGCTGTAGGATTTTTAGTTTCTGTATTTTTATGTGTCTGTGTTCTTGTACTCCTCCAGTGCACAGCACTAAAGCTGCTGTTGCCAATCTTGAGACAAAATAATTCCTCTCTGGGCCTGAAATCCAAGGACATCTCACTGCCTCAGAGCCCCAAAAAATGGAAACAACAGAGAATTTGGGGGAGTAAATTTGGGGGGATTCACATCATCACCTGAAGGTGTAATTGGGAATTGAGACCCAAAATGTTCATAAGACAGAACTTATAAAAGGTGAAGATCTGTGAGACATAGAAGAACGCATAAATTATATTAACTTTTATTTAATTAATCTGTTTGATTTTAAAATCAATTAATCCAGCCTGCTGGTACCTTAGGGCAGACAAAGCCTCCTCCTGAGGCTACACCTCAGACCCTGAATCACAGATCTTCACCTTTATATAAGTTCTGTCTTATGAACATTTGGGTCTCAATTCCCAATTACCCTCAAGTATGATGTAATCTTCTGCACCCAAATTCTCTTTCCCCACAATTCCTGTTCTTCATTTTTTGGGCTTGAGTGCAGTGAGATGTCCTTGATTTCAGGCCCAGAGAGGAATTATTTTTGTCTCAAGATTGGCAACGCAGCTTAGGGTGCACTGGAGGAATACCAAACACAGACACATGCAACAACTAAAATCTACACACTCAAGATGGATTGCTCCCCCTGAATGAGACAATGCTTCGGGCCTGAAGGGTTTAGGTGCTCTGTCTCTCTCAAGATCCACTCAGTGCAGAGGCAGCACAGACTTCACGTCGCTGTTTTAACCACTTTCATTTTTTTCCAGGATGGTTTGGTTTTTTTTTTTCAGTCACCAGATAAGCGTTAATTTTGATATATCTCCTGCTGCGCTCTGTAATCCTGCTGACTGTCAAAATCCGAGTTAGTGGGACTTGGGAAGTGGTTTGTTGTGGCCGTGTGGGCTCAGGGAAGGGGTTTTGATATCTTCTCCCTGGCTGAAGGGGTGAGCCAGGACAAGGGCAGGCCAGCTCACAGGGTAGAATTTCCTCAAAGATTGCCTCACGCAGAACTGAGGATCCATCCATGTGGATTTGGTTTTTTCCCCTTCCATTTGGGTGTCTCACAGAGCTCACACCTTCTCATCAGCCTCCCAAAATGTGTTTCACCCACTTTCCCCAGCCCCACCCTCTCTGAACTTTCCACAAACCAGTTTCATGCCTCAGACCTAGCTGCCAGTCTTCTCTCGACCCATCCAGCTGGACAACCTCTGACCACCCCATCATTTGAGCGAGAGGGGCTCATCTGGCACGGGCCCGTGCGGCCGTGGTCTTCATCACTGCATCGTCATGCCTCCTGCTCATACAAAAAGTAGAAGGCTGCCCACGCCTGAGATGGTTCTGGGTCCCCAAAGTTCCTTAAAGGTTTTTTGACTTGGTGCTGAGAAGAATCTTCTTGGGCCATGGAGAGTCTGCCCGCAACGGGAGGGTTTAGGGATTTGGTGCTTCAGGTTTTGCCCAGGAGAGATGTTTCTGGTCCACGACCCTCTTGCCCATGGCCAGGGAGAATGCAGGGAAGTGCACCTCAGAGCTGGGCAGAGAGAACCCCACGCTCTCAGATTCCTGCTGGGGAGGGGTGAAATTTTGGGAGGGAGAGAAGGGAAAATCCCAAAATGAAGGAAAATCCCCAGAATGTCCTGTTTTCCTTGGTCTTGTGAGCAGCTCATTGATTGAATGAATGAGGATGGAGATGGGGATGGATGAAGATGAGGAATGAGATGGGAGAGGAATGAGATGAGGGGAAGGCAGGGGATGAGGGATGAGGTGAGGAGGATGAGATGAGATGAGGATGAGGAAGGATGGAGAGATGAGGTGGGGATGGGACGAGGATGAGATGAGGAGAGATGAGGAAGGATAAGGAAGGAGATGAGAGGAGATGAGGATGAGGATTGGGGGTCCACCAGCGGGAGGAAGGGTACAAGAGGGAGCAGGAGCTGAGCAACAGTCAATAAAGTTACAATGGTGGCACAGAGTTCCTCGAGCTGGGATGGAGCTCCCTGAGCCTTCCTCCACTTTCACCTGCCAGGTGTGTCCCCTAAGGTGACACTCTGCACCCCAAGTGTCACCCTCGTCTGGGGAAGGGGCTGGGAGGGTCTTGTGGTCCCAGCTAACTGGGTGACCTGCCTAGGATTAGGCTAGCAAATCCTTCCCCTCTGCCGATCCTTTCTAACCTCACATGTTTGTCTTCCCCCACTTGCTGATTCCTGGTACAGCACAAACCAGACAGGTAAGCGCACAAATTTGCCATTTTTCAGGTTTTTTTTGCTTTGCGTGTGTCCAAGCAGTGTTTCTGGTGTTTTGGGGCTTGTTGGT
>VKON01000190.1:279957-306194 GCA_009741485.1 Malurus cyaneus samueli | reverse complement strand
TGAGCGTGCTCAGGTGAGGAAAAAAAACCCATCCCAGCTCACGGCTTCAGGGCTCGCTTTTTTATTTTTAATTTTTTTTTTTTTTTTAAAAAATGTTGGCTCTTTTTTTTTTTTTTTTTTGCAAAAGCTAAGAAAACGCTCTTCCCACCTGTACAGCGACTGGCCCCCCCACTCCAGGCGCCAGCGACAGGAGGTGTCCGGACTTAACTTAGAAGAAAAGCGGTAAAAGGGACTTACCTGGCCCAAGGCAGAGAGGAGCGGAGGGACTGAGTGTGACACCAGAGTGGCTTTGCATTTACTCACGAGCCTGGCTGAGCCCGGCCTGACCTCTCCAGCTCTCTTGCCTCCCGGCACCAGCCGACACAGAGGGGACAGAGGGAGGAGAAACCGGTAAGTCCTACCTTGGTCCAGCTGGAACGTCCGATACTGGACGGTCGGGCTGTACGGCCCGGGGCCTTTACTGGTGTGAGCACGGATTTTAACATCATAGGCGGTGTTGGGTTTGAGGCCGTTGAGGGTGTACGAGTTCTCGGGGGAGGGGGGCAGCTCTTTTTCCAGCAGATTGCCGGCGGCGGACCCGGCCTCGCGGTAAGCCACGGTGTACTTGACGATGGCGCCGTTCCTCTCGGCCAGCACGGGTGGCAACCAGCCGAACTGCACCGACGCCGCCGTCACGTTGCTCGCCTCGAGGATCTGCGGGTAACCCTTGGGGATGTCCTCGGGGGTGGTGAGCTCCTGCACGGCCTCCTCGCCGAAGCCGGCGCGGCTCTTGACGGCCAGCTTGAACACGTACGTGGCGCCCTTGTGGATGCTGGCGGCGACGTATTTGTCGTCCAGCGCCGAGAATTCCAGCGTGGCCAGAGGGTCGACGTCCTTGCGGCCGAACTGCAGCCGGTAGCCCAGCACCTGGCCCTCGGCACCCAGAGGGGGCTCCCATTTCACCAGCAGGGCGTTCTCCTCCGTCGGGTGCACCGACAGGATGGGCTTTCCTGGGACTGGGAGAGAAGAGAGAGATTTAGACAAAGGTGAGGCATGGGCAAGGGGCTTCAGGGGATCCCCAGCTGCAACAATTTCAGATTAGAACCCAAACTGCTGCCACACCAAAAGGTGGACGGGTCCTGAATGTTTTGGGACATGAGGAAGGTTTCCAACGTGTCATCTGGGAGGTGATGATGTTCCCCTTTGGTTGGTCTTAGAATTATGAGCCAGGCATGGTTAAGGGGATAAAAGGGTTTTCCCTCGGTATTTTGTAAGATCCTATTAAGGCACAGCTCTTTGAGGTGCAACACACTGAGATGCCCACATATACAATTATTATAGACCCCGCAAATCAGCAGATCTGTCTAAAATCCCCCAGTAAGAAACTTAATAAATGCTGCAATGCCCCCCCAGTTCTGAGGAATCCACCCCAAATGTGGCCAAAGCCCAGTTTACACAGTGTGATCCAGAAAGAAGGGTTCAACCAAGGTTGGGACCTTGAATTTTGGGACAGCACAGGGCTCACCGGCCTCCTACTGAGGATATTTGGTTTTTCTGCCCAGCAGAACCCCAAAACTGAGCTGGAATATCAGCCTACAAAAATTACAGACATGTAGGCTAAGGGTATAAAGAATACTTAAAGAATCCAGAAAACATCTAAAAGGGTCCAGAAAATATCTAGAAGGGTCTATAAAATATTTAAAAGGGTCTACCAAATTTCTAAAAGGAGTTTATAAAAAGAAAAGGCAAAAATCATCGGGCATCACTGACACATTCTTACATTTATTTTCTTCCCTTTGCTCAGGATGGAGAGATGAGCGCAGCTCCTCCCCTGTCCCTGGACCATTCGCCCTCCAAGCACTGGGAAGAACAATCTCAGGAGCCCTGATTGTCCCAATTGCTTCCCAGGGCAGGGAAAACCAAACCTGGAGTCCCCAGCCTCCCACTGTCACCTCCTCTCTCCATTGCACAGCTTGTGCAGAAGGAGACTGGAACAGATTGGGCCAGGCTGGGAGTGAAGCAGTGAAGGATGGAAGGAGGTCTGGGCAGCCCCAGGTCCTGAGCAGCAGGCACAGGGCCAGCTCCCAGGGCTGGCAGGCAGCTCATGGCCCACTTGGGCACAGGAGGAAGCACAGAAAAGCCAAAAATTGGTGTGAGCAGGGAGAGCTGCTGCTCGCTCTGTGCCATTCCTCTCCTCCGGTGTTGGTGTTTTCAGTGAGGTCCTCCTGAGCTGTCAGTGAGCTCCTCCACTTTTGGGGGTTCTGGGGAGCTCTGCAGTCTTTGCCTAAAGAGCCCTGGCCAGCCCCAGCCACAGTGCAATGACACGAGCAAGCACAGATTCCTGGAGTAGGAGCGAGCAGGGCGTTAATTGATGCCCATCAGAGATCCCATTTCCTTCTCCCCACCTTGGTGTTTCTCCTGGTTGGACAGGAGGGGAGAAAACAGAGTGGGGAGGGGTCTCAGACCACCCTGAGTGAGGGGTGAGGGCTGGGGGAACAGGGGACGGGGCTATAAAAGGGTCAGCGTCCCCTCTGCTGGCCCCACTGACACCTCAATGGGAAAAAAAGGGGTGGAAACACCTGAAACAAGCACTGTGTCCCTTCCAAACTGCCAAAAACCGGCAGGGACGGTGCTGGGAGAACCAGCCTGCTCCGAGGAGCACATTAAAGAGAAAAAACAGCGCCATTACCTTTATGTTCTGATTTTTATCACAAACGTTGCCATAATCAGCTGAGCTCGGCAGCGTTACATCCGCACGACAAATATTGTTTGGAATAAAGGTGAGGAGAGAGAGCAGGGAGGGAGGGGAGTGTTTTATTTTGCAATTGGTTTGGACAGTAAAGGGGAAAATGAGATCTATTACTGTATTTAAAATCAGTCCCCAGCCCTGAATGATAAAGAAAGAAATCTCTCCTCTCAGAAGGCGAATTGACTCGAAACTGCAAAGAAGGTAAGAATGTTACAGAGCCATTTGTAAGATTTTTTTTTTTTTGTTTAAATAGCTATTTCAAGGCGGGAGAAATGGAGTTTTGGGTAATAGTCACTGTGCTGGAGAAAACATCCCCATGTGATTGATCAGATCCTAAAGGGGAGGGATGAGGAAGGTGACAAGGGATGGTGACAAGGGATGGTGACAAGGGATGGTGACAAGGGAGCCTGGCACAGGGAAAAGGTCCAAAAAAGGGAAACAGAAAGGGTGGAGGAGTAAAGGAGAGAAGTGGGGAATCAGTGAGGAGAACCATGGGCAGAGCTGGAGGAGAAGGAGAAGAGCAGGAGTGAAAGAGGAACGTGAGCCAGGACAGGTCAGCACTGCCAGAGCTGTGAAGAATGAAGGGATTTCTGCCCAGCTAATTCTAAACCTGCCTTTGGAGCAGCCAGGAGGGTTGAAAATGGGATGAAAGGAGGTGAGGCTGGAGTTCTTGGCTTTAGGAAAGGGTTGAGGAAAAGGCTCTCACCTGCACCCTTGGTGGTGACCACTTTGGGCTTGCTGCGAGCGCCGTCTCCCTTCATGGTGTAGGCGGCCACGGTGATGGAGTAGGCAGTCTCCGGCTGGAGCCCAGCAATGACCATTTCCTGTTCGCCAGAGGCCAAAGGGAAACGGTGTCAGCGTCCAGCCCCACAGCCAGGACAGAGCTCCTCTCCTGGCAGGGGCTCAGCCCTTTGCCAGCATGCAGGGACACCGAACCCCAGAGCAGGGACACGCTGGGGTGGCAGCTCCGGGATGGGAACGGGCACAAAGGGCACAGCCCTGGTGAAGGGGGAAGCTCTGCACCGCTCTGCAAGCACAGCCTGGCTCCCCAACCTTGAGCAAGGCATCCTCCTTCCTTCCTCATCCTCATCTGCCTCTCCCACATCCCCTGGCTGCACACAAACCACTTCAGCTGGCGCTCCCTTCAAAGCTTTCCCTTCCATGGCGTGGCCTCAGAGGTTTTCAGGGAGATTACACTTTTTTTCCATTTTTTTTTATTTTTTGTTACCCCTCTCTCTACTCTCCTCTCCTCAGAGATATTTTTAATGCCTCCGTAACATTAAAAGGATCGCTCGAACCGACACATTCCGCTCACGCTCCAGCTCCCCGCTCAATCCCACCCCGCTCCTTTCCCCATCCTCTATCAGCCTCCCCACACCTGGCTCCCAGGAGCTTTTATAGGAACGCTGGCCTCGACAACAGCCCATCCCCAGGAGGGAAACAGCCTTTCCAAAGGCTGTGTCAGGAAAAGGAACACCCCGTGCTCGATCAAACGGGATGACAGCACATGCGGCAGGGTTTTCCCCGAGGCCCCCCGGAAAAGGAGGGAGATGGGAACGGCGTGCGTGTTTTATGGCTTTCCTCTCTCCTCAACCCCCCTTTTTGTGCTTTCAAAATTAAATCTCAGGGCGGCACTTGGGGAGGATTTGTTAGCCCTGAAAATAACTTGTTTCCCCAGCGGTGAGCTGGGGGTGGAACGGGAGAATTTGGGAAGGATTTGTTAGTCCTGAAAATAACTGTTTCCCCAACGGTGAGCTGGTTCCCTCCATGCTTTTGCCTGGTTTTATTTTACTGTAGAAATACCAGGAAAATTCAAGTCTCTGAGTGGGGCCACTCAGAGGTTTTTGAAACTTTTGAAACACCCAGAACAGCAGAATTTGGGCATTTCGCTCGGAGAGTTTGGAAGCTGTGAGCTGCAGGGACAGCAAATAAAGAATCCTGTTCTGATCCCACACCTGCTACTGAGTTTTATTAAGATTTTAGGCTTTGCCTTGAATAAAACTCATTCTCCATCCCTCAAAGGGAGGCCCCTCACCTGGGCAGGGCTCTTGGCAATCCCCAGGAGACAAAACCACAACCAGTTTGGCCGTGTGTCATCTCAGGACCCTGCCATTCCATGGGGAAAATGCCTTCTCCTGCTGCAGGACTTGGGAAAACATTCATCATTTGAGCAGAAATAACAAATGCCAAACAGCCAAGATGATTTTAAGGTACTTCAAAGGTAAAAGCACCAATAATGACTCAGTGCTTTGCATCAGTGAGTTTCTAAGAACCCTTTGAGGGTACAAAGCTTTTGTTCATGCCCTGATAGCTGAGGAGTCGTGGATTCTGAATTCCCAAAGCTGCCCAGCCTATCTTTTCCAGACACAGAGGTGTTGCAAAGCAACCCCTCCGAGCACCCTGGTCTGGTGGTTGGAAAAATATGGCCTTTAAAGTCTTTTCCAATCTGAATTATTTTAGGATTCTCAGCGCTCAAGGCAGTCCTGAATTCAATATTCCATCTGCCTCCTCACAGAGGAGCAGCAGACCCATCTTTCCTTCAGAGCCAGAGGGGAAAACCCTGTGGGATTGTGTGGTGACGAACACCACGATCACAGAGGGTCACAGAGCGGTGACAGGGAGGGGACAGTGCAAGGGAACACCAAAAACGGGCTCTAAAACAGGCACATTGCAAAAACAAAAATGAAAAAAAAAAAAAAAGAAAAAAGAAAGGAAAATATCAAACACATCACACCACAACAGGAAGTGGGAGAAGGGAAGAGGCAGAACCAGCACGGGAAGATTTTGGTGGTTTCTACTTACGTATTCAGCAGTGTCATCTGTTTCCCACTGGGCAGAGAACAAGAGAGGTTTGGCACGTGAGAATACGAGAGGGGAGAAGAAGGGAAAGACAGAGACACAGCGTGAGGAAGGAGCCCCTGAGCAAGCAGCCACACAAGGTCAGAAGTTACCAGGCAAGCATGAGGGAAGAAGTAGAGTGGGAGAAATTAGTAGATTCCACCGCGGCCTTTGCCTGAATTCCAAGACTCCCCAGGCACAGGGAGGATTTTTATCATGGATGGGCGGACGTTTATCTCAGTGCTGGGACAGCAGCTCATGCTCTTCCACAAAAATTATTGTCTGGGAGCTCCACTGAGCTGCAGAGGAGCTCATGAATTTTCTGAGACAAGACAGGGGATTTTCTCCCTGTCTGGGATGACACAGGGTGACCAGAGCACCCACCCCACCCCTCCCAGCTCCCGGGGGATAGTCCAGGTGAGCCTCACCTGGGCGTCGGCCAGCATGATGTCCTTGATGTGGGGCAGCCCCCTGGCCTCGCCATTCTCCATGCGCACGTAGTGCACCTGGTAGCCGCGGATCTGGCCGTGCTGGCGGCTCTGCACCGGCGAGCGCCAGAACACCTGGATGGCCGTCGAGTTGAGCACCTCCACCTCCACCTTCCGCGGCGGAGCGCTGGGCACTGCGGGGAGGGCACAGCCTCAGGGAAACGGGACTGGCACCGGGGGGCAAACCTGCCCAAACTCTGTCACTTCTTAAAAAATTTCATTTGGTGTCGGTGAAGAATGCCTGAGAAATTTGGGATTTTTTTGTGTATTATTTTGTGTATTATTTTGTGTATTATTTGTCTGATCTATGTTATTCCAGATCCTACCCTCGCAGTGAGGGTGCTCCTCTCCCTCCATGATTTTCCCTAGTTATTTTGCTGTAGAAATACCAGGATATTTTGAATTTCCGAGTGGGTGCATTTCAGGGAGGGCACAGCCTCAGGGAAACGGGACTGGCACCGGGGGGCAAACCTGCCCAAACTCTGTCACTTCTTAAAAAATTTCATTTGGTGTCGGTGAAGGATGCCTGAGAAATTTGGGATTTTTTGTGTATTATTTTGTGTATTATTGTGTGTTATTTTGTGTATTATTTGTCTGATCTATATTATTCGAGGTCCTACCCTCGCAGTGAGGGTGCTCCTCTCTCTCCATGCTTTTCCCTGGGTTTTTTTTTTCTTGTTAGAATACCAGGTATATTTGATCTCTGAGTGGGTGCACGTGGGGGGGCACAGCCTCGGGGAAATGGGACTGGCACTGGGGACAAACCTGCCCAAACTCTGTCACTTTCTTAAAAAAATTCTATTATTTGGCATAGGTGAAGAACACCTGACAAATCTGAGATTTTTGTGTATTATTTGTCTGATCTATATTATTCGAGGTCCTACCCTGGCAGTGAGGGTCAGCCTCTCCCTTCATAAAACCTTTCCCTGGTTTTATTATGCTGTAGAAATACCAGGAAAACCCCAGTCTCAGAGTGGGGCCACTCAAGGAGGTTTTTGTCACTGTTGCCATTCAAGGTTTTTGAAACTTTAATGGATTTCTCCTTTCTGCTACCAACAAAACCTCTGACTTAAGGAGGAGGCAGCAGCAAGGAATGTAGTGACAAGGAAAGTGGGAGAAGAACTCTTGGATATTTTAAAACATGTGCTCTCAGGCACAGGGCAGGATTCTTGGGGCTGTCCCATGTAGGACCAGGAGCTGGGCTTGGCTGATCCTTGTGGGTCCATTCTAACTCAGGATCTACTGTGATTCCATTAAACCAATTTCTGGAAGCAAAGGTTTCCTCTGATTTCAGTGCCTTTGGCTGATCCTGGCTCAGTGAGCGCAGCTTTGCAGAAGAAGTGGTGCAGTCAAGACTCAGAGATATTTAAAAAGGCCTCAAAAATCCCACTGCTGACACTCCCTCAGAGATATTAAAAAAAGCCTCAGAAATCCCACTGCTGACACTCCCTCAAACATATCAAGAAAATGAAAAAAGACCAGGAAATGCCCCAAAGCAGGACAGGAGAACCCTACAGACCCCAGTGCTCAGAAGGCTCGGGGTGACAGCCAGCTTGGATTTCAGACCCCACTCCAGCTCTGGGAAGAACCTCTGGGACAGAAACACCCCCTCCAGGAACAACAACCCCCCAGAAAACCCCAAAAAAAGCTCAATTACCATCCTCATCGGTGCGGACGATGACCGGCGAGCTCTCCGGGCCCGGCCCCACCTCCGTGTGAGCCACCACGGTGATGCGGTACTCGGTCCACTTCTCCAGGGACTCCAGCAGGATCTGACTGGTGGTTGGGGGGATATCATTCACCTCCTTTAGTTCCGTGTCCTCCGAGTCCAGCGCTCGATAGTGGACGCTGTAGCCGGCCAGGACGCCGTTCTGGCTCTCGGCCGGAGGCGGCCGCCAACTTACCAGAATGGCGGTGGAGCGGGTGCTGACACATTTTACATCTTGAGGGGGGGCTGACGGTTCTACAGGGGTGGAAATCGAGGAGGGGGGGAAAGGGAAAGAAGGGAAGGTGGGGAGGGGGGAAAAAACAAAAGATGAGAAAGATAAAAAGAAAAAAAAAGGAAAAAATGATAACAAAAAAATCTAAAATAAAACGTACGAAAGTTTGGTTTAGGAAGATAAAATTAAAAGAGAAGAGAGCTTTTTGTTGTTTCTTTTTTTTTTAATGAAGTTATTATTTTTAAAAAAAAAATATGCAAAAAAAAAGCCAACAGAAATCAAATGGGCATCAAAACTGAAATGGTGTAAAGCAAAGGACTAAACCAACGAGATGGGCCAGCCAAGAGGGGTCCTGCTGCTTCCACTAAGCTGGCACAAACTAAACACCCAGCTGCACCCTATAAAAACCCTCTCCTTTGGCTCCCTGTTTTACAGCAGCCTGGCAAACCCTGCTCTGGGCTGGGAAAGCACTTCTCTCCAACCTCAGCCCCTGGGATCTCGAATTGCTTTGAAGGGATCTGTGAAAATGAAGTAAGGAAAGCAAATCTGTTGCCAGGAGGCTTAAATTTAAGAGTCTGTACCTCCAGATGGAAGCGATTAGCTGTCCCCAGACTGGAGGAGGCCAAATCCCACAGTGGGAATGCCCAGGACACTTCCAAGCAACCGTGTTGGAAAAGGAGGTTTTTGGGGGAGGGAGGCAGTGGGATTGGTGAGGCATTCAGGGATCCAGGGGATTTTCCAAAGCAGCAGCAGGTCCCATTCCCACCGTTCTCACTGCCTGAACTTTGCAGGAGAAAATCTTGGGAAGTGTGGCCGTGCCTAGGCAAGTTCTCAGGGTGCCCAGGAGGTGGGCAAGGTGGAACCCACATCTTCCCCTAAAGCTCCTCTCATTCCAGCCCCTGCCCTAGGCAGGGACACCTTCTGATGCCTCAGGATTTAATTTCTCTATTTCTATGTCTCTGTAACCCTGGAATTCTTTAGGGATAACTCCAGACTGCACAGACAGTGCTGAGCTCCTGCTCTCCCATTTTTACACAAAACAATTCCTCTGCAGCCCAAACTCAAGGACACCTCCTGGGCCAGGCCCCAGGAGATGGAAAGAACAGAGAATTGGGGGGAGCCAAGTTGGAGTTTTTGACTGCATTGGCTGCAGCTGCAATTGGAGGATTCAGCCCCGATTTTGTGCAAATGGACAAAAGTGAGAAAGGGTGAAAAAGCCGTGAGCCATTGTCCATTGTGGGTGTGGGACTGCCCTGAATGGCCCTGAAGGCCCTGCAATAACAGAACTGCTCTGGATCCTCTCAATTCTGTCCAGTCTCTGGTTTAGGTGAGCCCGGATCAGCCATCACTGCTCCATCCCGGCTCTGAGCAGTTCCAGGGATCAGATCCCACCCCTGCCCATCTCTAATGACAATTGATCTGTCCAGGGAAGCAGAGGGTGATACATTTTCAAGGCAAATCTATAAATTCCACCTCACCCAGCTGCAATGAAGGGCTTTTAACTCTCTGCAGCAGGGCAGGGGACTGGGCTGAACCCCGGAACCCCAGAGCATCACCTGCAAGAAGCAGCAGCTCGGTGCTGGTCCCTACTTCTCAGTCCTCTCATGCTTTTTAACCAACAAAAATCTCTTTTAATGAGGAATAATTGTCCTCAAACCTCTTACTCCCATCCTTGAGTCAATCCCAGATGTTTAAGCCCAGTTTGCCTGGAGGACTGTGCTCAATCCAGTCCCACTTAGCCCAGTTGGCACCGGAGCGAGAGCCACACGCTCTCCAGGAGCCTCCAGGAGCCAGAGGGAATCGGATTTTGGGAAGAGCAAAGCGAATCCTTCCCCTGCTGTCCCAGAAGGACATTTTGGGGTGTTTTAATTCTATTTTTGTGCTCTATTTCTACCTTTAACCTGACCCCCTTCTCCCCCCAGCGCTCCCAGTGAGGAGGCTGCCAAGCCCAGGCCGTGCAAAACAACACAGAATGTGTCAAACAAACCAAACCAAAAGGAACAAACCAGAAAATGAAACAGAAATTGAGCCGATAATTTGAAACAACCAAAAAACCCAACAAAAAAAAATTGGAAATGAAATATATATAATAATAAATATAATATAAATATGATGAAATAATGCTGATACAAAAAGTGACTCCTTCCAGAACATTCCCAGTCTGTTTTACCTACCTTCCACGCTTCAACTGCTAACTTACAAGACTTTCTTACAAGAGAATGAGAGGAACTGAGCTACGAGGCCAGACCAAGCTCCTGGTGGGTTTCTGTGTGTGACTGGCTTTTCAAACACCACTCTGCCCACGACGGGTCCCCCTGAGCCCCCAAACCCCGACTACGGCAGAAATGGCAATTTTGGAGCCCGCTCTGGTCTCTTTTGCTAAGCTGTCAGCACAAAGGGCAGGGCAGCACATTTCCAGGGAAACATTTCCTTCCCCCCAGAGCTCCCCATCTGCGGTGATGGGTGCAGGGCAGGGGTGCTCTGCTCATCCCACAGCCCAGAACCAGCTCAAGGATGGATTCAAGGCACGGATGGGAACGCTCAGCCCTCTCCAATCACAGCCACGACGCCGTTCCCTTCTTTTTTATTTTATATTTATATTAAAATCCGCCTTCCCTGCTCAGCCAAAGCCACCAGAGACAAGAAACCCACCGCAGAGAGGGTCTGACCTGACCTACCCTTGGTCCTGAACCTCATTCTGCAAGCCCCAGGAAGCAGAGCTCAGCCCCAACGCTCGCTCACTCACCCTCTACGCTCCAGCACAGGGACCTACGGGGCCAGGCCTCCTTTTGGGACTTTCTCTGCTCAAAAAGGCGGGGGGGAAGGTCCCAGCCAGCCCCCTTGCCATTTCTCCAACCGAGGAGAACGCGCTGGAGACGCCTCTGGGGAGCTCGTGGCACCGCTTCCTTCACAATCCAGCCCACCCTGTGCGCCCTGGGGACGCCGGGGACAGCGCCGGGAGCCCGGTGCCACCCACCCTGGGTACTTTAGCCATCTGGGTGTCCCCAGCAGCATTTGGGGACCCCTCCCCACCCTCCCCGGGCTCCAGGACGTCCGGGAGGGGCCGCAGAGCCCGCAGCCACAGGGTGGGCTGTCTTTGTGAACCTGCTTGAGACCAGCCAGTACTCACCTGAGCTGCACCTTTTACATGCCTGAAAGTTGACTGTCCAAGCCACAAGAATGACCCTTGCTGATCTTAATTAATCACGTTTTTTAACCCTTTAGGTACCACAGACTTGGGGGGAGGGGGCCGAGTGTTTTGTTTGCCTCGCTGAGAGGAGAGGAGGACGGAAAGGAGAGCGGGGCTAACGTGGGGGGAAAATCCTTCCTGTTCCCCTAAACCTGCACCCTCCTCCCTGCCACCCCTGCCTGCTGACCACGCTCTGCACTCCACAATTTCCCACTGGGAGAGTTTTTGCCAGGGAGCCTGGGAAGGTTTTTTTTGGCTTTTAACCAAAAAAAGGGCAAACCCAGCTTCTCCCAGCCCGTGAGAAGCCTGGCGGTTCAGACAAGCTACGTCTCTGGTACTTGAAGAGTTAAAACCCAGCTTTACTTTCAAGAAGAAAAAGATACTTTACCTTTAGTTTAATGGATTTTTTACTTGGGTTATGATGCTCAGGAGGAGCCACCCCTGGCGGGGAGGTGCAGGGAAGGGGCTGCCACATGCGGGTGGGTGCGGGAGGGGACAGCGGTGGGAAGGAGGGGATGAGGAGGAGGAGGATGAGGAGGAAGAGGAGGAGGCACAAGCTGCCACCGTGATGTGACATCGCCCAGCGAGGGACAGGGACAGCAGGGTGCAGGGCATGCAGGCAGGCAAGCAGAGAGCAGAAAAGAGAAGAAGAGAAGAGAAAAAGAGGCATGGAGCGGGCCGGAGGAGGAGCTGAACGGAAAAGGAGCTGCGGAGGGGGAGACACAAAGAGCCTGTCCCGAGCCAGAAGGTCTGTGAGCCGAAGGATGTCACCCGGAGCAGGGAGTAATCGACTCGTTCCTCCAACAGCCAGCCAGGAAAAAAAAAATGTTTCACCGAGTTACAGGACACTGAGAGCTCCCAGCTGATGGTCTCGAGAGCGTTAAATTAATGAGGCTCTCCCTAAGGAAGCTGAGCTACGGAGAGAGAAACCCGGCCATGTTCTGGGCAGGTGCCAAGTTAGAGAAAGCCCCAAAGCCTTTCCCTTTCCCCAGATCCCCTTCTCCTCACCCTTTTGGGACCAATTTTCACTAAGCCCTACTGCCACCAGCTCCCAGAGTCCTCTTGCAGCTTGTTTGATTGAACCAGAGAGCGCAAATCCCAGACCCTCTTCTCCTCCCATCCCCACGGATCTCAAGGAGAGAAACCCCTCGGAAAACAGAAGCAGAGTGTAAGTTTAACGCTGATTTTTCAGGTCCTTTCAGTTCATTTCCTCCTTTCCCTCCCCTCCCACCTCCCTCCCCTCCAGAGATGCTCCCTCTGACAGTACCACACTGGGATCAGAACCAGCAGATGTGCAGCAGAGTCAGGAAAGGGTTTTCCTACGAAACGTAGAGAGAGGATGGAGAAAAATGAAAGAAGGGGGAAAATAAAAGGGGGAAAATAAAAGGGGGAAAAACATTTTGAAGGAAATTTAAAAAAACCCCAAAAAAATCTTTTGAATGGAGTAGAGGCCTGAGAAAGCCCCAATAGGGTATTCAGTGTATGGCAGAAAGAGGCTCCCCTCTCTTCCCACTCCTCAGGGGACAGAAAGAGAAGGAGATGGGGACAGGGAGTGACAGCAGGATGTGACAGTTCAAAAGACCAGCCCAGAGCCTGGTGCTCCCCCTGGTCTGTCAGGGACTCTGAGGGATGGGAGCAGAGCTCTCCCTCCTCCCACCGCTGACCAGAGCCACTCCCGAGTTAGTTCTGCTCCCGGCTACTCCAAACTGCGGCGGAGTGATTTAGTAGAGATGAGAGGAGACAGAAAACACAAAGAACAGCTGCCACAGCCACTCATGCAGTGAAAAAACACCTCGTTTAAAAGCAAAAGATCTGTGAAAAGCCCAGGTTGAAATATTGCCATCCAGGGTTATCGTCCCCAGGGCAACAGCGGAGGGAGACAATCCATTAAACTAAAACCAGCACGTTTGGGTTGCGTTCGCTCCATCCCATCAATATCCCCCTCCCAGCCTCCTCAGGGCTCCTCTCTCCCGCTCTGCCAGAGCCCAAACGGGGCCATTCCACTCCTTCCTCCCTTCAAAGAGCCCGGGGGCTGCTCCCCTGAAGCTGGGGAAGGTTGTGAGTATGAACAAACCCCTTCCCTTCTCCTCTCCCTCCCTGTTCCTCACCATCTCCGCTGCCTGTGCCCCATTCCTGGCTCTGCGGGTGCCATCCCCTGAACACGCTCAGCCAGCGTGGCCACCAAGGAGCCCTCACCGAGTGGACAGCTCAGCCAGCGTGGCCACCAAGGAGCCCTCACCCTGGCATAATCCAACCACAATCCTGGAAAATGAAGTTCCATAATGGCATCTCCACATGGCATTATTTATATCCAGGTGCTCACTCTGCTGTTCTCTTGTTTCCTCAGGTGTCCAACATCCTTTCTACCCTGGAAACAATCCTGACTAAAGGAGAAGTACAATCTGTTGTGGTTGAATATGAAGCACTTAATGTCATTATACGGTGAGTGCTCTGCAGTTGTGATCCTTAATTTGAGGGGGAAACTCTTCACACAAAACCCTAAATATACTAAAAAAAAGCTTTGTAATGCTGTTTGAATTGTTGAATTATTAATTGACTGTTTTTCTCCAGTGCTGTCCTGGTTTTAAAGGCTGGGGGTGATTGCTGAGTGCTGTGGTTTGGATTTGGGATGAGAGGAATGTTAATAACACGGGGGTGTTTTTGTTACTGCTGAGCATGTTTTTGCTCCAAGTCAAGGACTTGGCAGCTTCTCAGCCCAGCCCTGGGGACACAAGGAGCTGGGAGGGGAACACAGCTGGCCAGCTGATTCCAAGGGGATATTCCCTGGAATATGGAATCAAGCCCAGATGTAAACTGGGGAACTGCTGGGCAGTGCCTGGGAGCAGTTGCACTGTGCACTACTTGTTTTATGTGTTATTAGAAATGTAAAAGATTACTGTTAATACAATAATGCTGATGCAGAAATTGGGCAATATTCAGATGAAAGCCTTGCTCTCAATTTTAATGGCTTTTAAGGAATTATTTCCCAAGTCTCACCTGTGCTTCCCAAGGCATGTTCTTATATTTTGTTTCCAGAATCTGCCTGGTTGAGAAATCTCTGCAATTATTTGGGGTTTTATTTGAAAATGCCTCCTTGCCAACACATTTTAGTGCAATGTTTCCCATAACATAGTTGAGATTCTCATTCCAAAGGTGACTTTTTATGACCATTACTGAGAACACATTGTTTTGGTTCAGCAGAACTAAAATATTCCAATTTTATCTTTATCTGCTATTAATTTAATTTCTGTATTAATAAATACATTGAGCTTGTATCTTTACTCTTCTTTCAGTAGTCTCTTTAACTTGTGGCGTCTGGTTTGAACTGCAAATCCATTTGAAAGTGGAATAGTGCTTTTCCTCTGGCTTTAGTAACTTGAAAGGCAGCAGTTTTCAATAAAATGTCAAAATAGAATTGATTATAAAGGTTTCCTGTAATTATAGGTTGAATTACAGCATATATTGATTAGATAAAGATAAGTTGAGTGCCTGAGCTCTGCGCGATAGGTTAGAGAGAAAAGATAAAAAGATTAATAAATTCCACATTACAATTGCGCGTTCGGGCCAAATAACTCAATGTTGATGTGCGGGATCAACGCTGCTTAATGGCACGGGGAAAGACTCCAGCCCAGCATCGCGGCCAGAAGTAGCCCTCCTGCCTGTGCAGGGTGCGGCAACGCTGACACTCTCTCATCGGCCTGGCTCCCCTCGAAGACGAGGCTCGGTTTATTCACTAGATCCTGGCGCGGGGGCTCCACGACAGCACAATGCTCGTCTCGGTCTTGGCTTCTGCCCGGAAATTCATGGGCTGCCCGGGAACTGGCAGGGAGAGGGGGCGAGATGAGAAATGGGAAAAAAACCACGTTAGCTTGGTTAACTGGGAGGCTCTTTGCCCGTTTTTTTTCCAAGCCTGTGTGGGAAGAGCACGTCAGCAGCAAAATGCAGCGTGGGCAGGTCCTGACTCTGAAACTGTGGAGCTCCATCCCACCCAGGACTGGCTGGAGAGGGATCCCAGTGGATCATACGGCTCCTTCTCATTTTTAACTTCTGTTTTGTGTATCTGTATTCCTGTGTATTTCTTAGTGTGCAGCTCTAGTGTTCTCCCATCTTTAGAGGAGAAAAAGAATAGCGTTCTACCCGTGAGAATGTGGCAACAGAATAGGAAATTTAAACAGTAGAAGAAAAAAATCAGCACCAAGCTGCACGGTGTTCTGAATGCTGAACCTTGTGCTGTAGGTGACCAAAGCTGTGTGCGTATTTAAATAATAAATAATAATAATAAAAATAAAAAATAAATATAAAAATTATACAATATATATATAAAGAATATAATAAATAAAAAAATTATAAATAAATATCATAAATATACTAATAAAATATATAATAAAATATTAAAATAACAGCAATAGATTATATAATAATAATCTATAAATAATAAAATAATAATAAAATAAAAAAAATGTAATAGATAAAGAAAAACCGACAATAAATAATTATAATAAATAATATAAATAATAATAATAATAATAATATAAAATAAAATAAAATAACAGCAATAAATAAATAAATAAATGCAACATCTTAGCAGCAAACGAACCAGGCAGCCAGCTCACCTCCCTGCTGCGTCTTGACCTGGATGGGGTCGGACAGGGGCCCGTCCCCCACCGAGGTGAAGGCCAGCACTCGCACCGTGTAGGTCTCGTCCTCCAGCAGGCTGCCCACGGTGGTCAGCAGGCTGTCGTCCACGTTGTGCTTCTGCCAGTTGCTGACGGGCTGCTCGGGCTCCATGGTGTAGTAGACGCGGTAGCCGCGGATCTGCCCGTTGGGCTCCACCGGTTCCTCCCACTGGATGATCATGGTGCTGCTGCTCAGCATGCGGCCCTGCACGTTTCGGGGCGCGCTGGCGGGCGCCTGCTCCCCGGTTCGGGTCACCACCGACTCGCTGGGCGGGCCCTGCCCGATGCTGTTGACCGCCGACACCCAAATCTCATATTCAGAGTTGGGGCTGAGCCCCCCGATGCTGTAGCGCGTGGTGGTGATGTCCTCCTTGATCTGGTAGGGCCCGTCCTGGCTCTTGGATTTGTACTCGATGACGTAGTAGGACACGGGGTCTGGGTTCCCAGAGTCCCAGGTGATGGTGATGCTCGTCGCCGTCGTCTCCGTCACCATCGGCGTGCCGGGAGCCTTGGGGAGCGCTGGGAATCGGGAAGAGCAGGCATTAAAAAAATAAAACAGACCAACAAAACCCACAGATGCTGAAACGGTGCCTAACGGGGCGGGTTTGGGGCTGCAAGAGGAGGAGGAGGGGCAATCCCGAGTGTGATGAACCTGAATCAGAGTTATCCACCCCGTTATCATCCTCAAACTGCTCCTCAAAGGCAAGAGTGTTCAGCTGCACATCTGGAACCCTCAGAGCAGCCTCCAGCCACACATCTGGAACCATCAGAGCAGCCTCCACCTGCGCACCCGCCAGCTTCTGGGGTTAGGAGCGGTTTTGCTGGAGCTCCCTCCCAGCTCCCAGATGGGGAATGGCACAAAGCAGGTGCTGATTTCCAGAATAAATCCCAAAAAATGTTGCGGTGCTTCCTCTGGAGCCACACAACCCCATCTCCCCTCTCCCTCAGCCAGAAGTGTCCCCAGAGCCCGCTGGGGATTGCTCCATGCCCAGCACTTTCAGAGATGTGCTCTGAGCTTTCCCTGCTCTCAAGCTTTACGTGCTGCCCTCACCATACGCTTCAGACCCTTTCCAACCTTTTCAACCTCACCACAGAATCCTGGAATGGTTTGGGTTGGAAGGGACCTTGAATCCCACCCAGTGCCATGGGCAGGGGCACCTTCCACTGTCCCAGGGTGCTCCACGCCCCACCCAGTCTGGTGTTAAAGCCAAATTTCTCCAAAGCCGATCACAACAAAGCTCAAATTTCTCCTTTCTGCCCAGCAGAGCTGCAGGTGCTCACACACCGGGACAAAGCAGGGAACAGGATCCCAAAATAATTTATCAAAGGGACCAGCAGGGTGAGATGCCCCATCCAAGGAGATGGCAGAGCTGGAAGCAGAGGCAATCTCCCCTAAACAGCTTTTTAGGATGAGAGGGTGAGACAGGGATAAAGGGGAAGGAAGGAAATACGCACGAAAATAAAGAGGATCTGAGTCCAGCCCCAGGCATCCTTCTGCTGGCACGAGAGCCCCACTGCCCGTGCAGCAGCTGGGGACGAGGGTCGTGCCAAGATTCTCCAGCCCCTGCTCATTTCTGCTGCCAGACCTTCCTCAGACACACCACTGACACAGCACGATTGTCTTTCCTCATCCCTCCCCTTCTCCGAAGTGCTCCTGCTCCGTTCCCCTGCCCGCCGAGCCTTTCCCACCCCGTCTGTCCTGGATTCTTGGTGGGCAGTGCTGGTCCTGGGAGTGGACAGAGCACTGGTTCTGAGAGTGGACAGAAGCACTGTTTTTGGGATGGACAGCAGCACTGGTTTTGGGAGTGGACAGCAGCACTGGTCCCTGAAGTGGACAGAGCACTGGTTTTGGGAGTGGACAGCAGCACTGATTTTGGGAGTGGACAGCAGCTCACAGCGAGCTCTACACTCACCCAACCTCAGGGGCTCCTGCTGGGCTTTAACACCGCCCTGCTGAGGCCACAAGAGATGGAGGATGGCACCCGTGCTCCTCCTGGGGATCTCCAGCTCCAGGTTATTCCCCACCTTGCTGAGGCAGTGAGGGTCACTGCGCTGCTGGAGCTGAGCTCTGCTGTGAGGGGCTGGCACGCCAGAGATCCTCGGGGCCTTGGCTGGAGCTCCAGCCCTGGAGCAGGGTGCCAGGCAGGCTCTGAGCCATCCCAGGCTCCTTGTAAAGTGCCCAGCCAGCCTCCTGTGCCAGCACAGACACAGCATAGCACGTGGGGATTTGGGTCAGCTTTCTTGGTGGCAGCCAGCTCAGGTGTCCTACCGGGGAGGGAAGGTCTCAAAAGCCACCAGAGTCACCTCCCCTGAGGGTTTTCCTGGGTGTGGGACCCCTGAGGATATGTGCACGGATTTCAGGGCACTCGTGGGGCACGGGTCTGTCTCACCGAGCTCCACGTGGGCACAGAGAGGGGGACAGGGACTGTCACACCAACAGCCAGGCACCCATGGTCCAGCCACGGTGCCTCTGGCCTGGCTCACACCCCCAGCACGTGTGCAGGGACACCTGGGCACACAGAAATGTCCCTGGCCATGGAGAACTGTGTCCCTGGACACACAGAACTGTGTCCCTGGCCATACAGAATTGTGTCCCTGACCACACACACATCCCATCGGTACAGGGACACCTGGACACAGAACTGTCACTGGCCATGTAGAATTGTGTCCCTGGCCACGCACACACATCCCATTGGTGCAGGGACACCTGGACACAGAAATGTCCCTGGCCATATAGAACTGTGTCCCTGTCTGTGCACACACACATCCCATCGGTGCAGGGACACCTGGACATGCACACACCCCTCACACTCGTGCAGGAGAACCTGGACGTGCACAATTGTGCCCCTGGCCGTGCAGAACCCTGTTCCCTGTCTGTGCACACATGGTTTCTCTTTCGGTTTTTTTTTGTTACCGTGCGTCTGCTCTTCGTCACAGTTCGCCGTGTGGCCCCTGCTTCTCCATCCTCCCTGTCAGCCTGAAATCATGCCCGGGCAACGTCAACATCACCTGCGTGGCCGTGGGATGGGGTCCCCATGCCCTACGTTGAAGTGGTGCAGGAGCGGGAGGATTCTGACGCCCGAGGTATGACATGCCCGTGGGCAGGAATGTCCTTCCTGCGAGCTCACGGACGTCAAAGGACTCGGCCAACTACACGCTGCGTGGCCATGTCAGCCTGGGTTCATCCAGGCCGTCGCCCAAATCACGTGAAATGTAAGGAGAGGGGCAGAGGCGTGATGGTTCGAGCTGACCGGGCACTGTAAGGGCAATGGCCAGAGCTCAGTGTCGGCATGACCAGGCACTTGTAAGCGGTATGGGCGTGAGCTCAGTGGCGAGATGACCGGCCACTGTAACGGGCATGGCCAGAGCTGATGTCCGAGGCATGACGGCATGATCGGGCACTGTAAGGTATGGGCGGAGCTCAGGCTGTCCGAGCATGGCCGGGCACTGTAAGGGCATGCCAGAGCTGAAGTGTCGAGCATGACGGCATGATCGGCACGAAGGTATGCCGGAGCTCCAGTTGTCCAAGGCAGATGGGCCTGTTAAGGGCATGGCGGAGCTGAGTGTCCGAGCATGACCGGAATGATTGGGCACTGTAAGTGGCATGCCGGGAGCTCAGTGTCCAGCACCGGGCACTGGGGGCATGGCCATGAGCTCAGGTGTCGAGCATGACTGGACATGCCAGGCATTGTGGGGCACAGCCGGACCTCAGTGTCTGAGTATGACGGGCATGACCAACACTGTAAGGGCATTGGCCCGGAGCTGAGTGTCCAAGCATGACCAGGCATGATGGGCACTGTAAAGGGTTATGTCCGGGCTGATGTCCGAGGCAATGACCAGGCAACTGTAAGGGCATGGGTCAGAGCTGAGTGTCGATATGACAGGCTGCTGCAGCTGTAAGGTATGGCCGGAGCTGAGTGTCGGCATGACCTGGGCATGACCGGGGCACTGTGGGGCACGGCCAGATCTGAGTGGTCCGAGCATGACGGACACACCTGGGGCACTGCCGTGCATGGGATGTGTACCAGGTGGGGATGTTCCCGTGGGTTTGCCTTGCGTGGTTTGTGTGTGTTGCATGGAGAGCCTGTGATGCCTGACTGCAGCGGGGGACACCGTCCTGCTATGGCCAGGAGTCCCTGCATGAGTGTGGGTGGTGTTGTGCATGGCCAGGGACACAATTCGCGATGGCCAGGGACAGGATTTGCGATGGGACAGGAACACAATTCTGCGTGTCCCAGGTGCTCCTGCATGAGTGTGGGGTGTATGTTATGCATGGCCAGGGACCAGGGTTCATCTCCTCCTCTGGTTGGTTTTCTCTTTCGGTTTTTTTTTTGTTACCTCTGTGCGTCTCGTCCACAGTTCGCCGTGTGGCCCCTCGCTTCTCCATCCTCCCTGTCAGCCATGAAATCATGCCCGGGGGCAACGTCAACATCACCTGCGTGGCCGTGGGGTCCCCCATGCCCTACGTGAAGTGGATGCAGGGAGCGGAGGATCTGACGCCCGAGGATGACATGCCCGTGGGCAGGAATGTCCTGGAGCTCACGGACGTCAAGGACTCGGCCAACTACACCTGCGTGGCCATGTCCAGCCTGGGGGTCATCGAGGCCGTCGCCCAAATCACGGTGAAATGTAAGGGAGAGGGGCAGAGGGGTGATGGGTGTCCGAGCATGACCGGGCACTGTAAGGGCATGGCCAGAGCTCAGTGTCCGAGCATGACCGGCACTGTAAGGGTATGGCCGGAGCTCAGTGTCCGAGCATGACCGGGCACTGTAAGGGCATGGCCAGAGCTGAGTGTCCGAGCATGACTGGGCATGATCGGGCACTGTAAGGGTATGGCCGGAGCTCAGTGTCCGAGCATGACCGGGCACTGTAAGGGCATGGCCAGAGCTGAGTGTCCGAGCATGACGGGCATGATGGGCACTGAAGGGATGGCCGGAGCTCAGTGTCCAAGCATGACTGGGCACTGTAAGGGCATGGCCGGAGCTGAGTGTCCGAGCATGACCGGACATGATTGGGCACTGTAAGGGCATGGCCGGAGCTCAGTGTCCGAGCATGACCGGGCACTGTGGGCATGGCGAGTGGTCACGGCCTGCAGTGTCCGAGCATGACTGGACATGACCAGGCATTGTGGGGCACAGCCGGACCTCAGTGTCTGAGTATGACCGGGCATGACCAGACACTGTAAGGGCATGGCCGGAGCTGAGTGTCCACGAAGCATGACTGGGCACTGTAAGGGTATGGCCGGAGCTGAGTGTCCGAGCATGACCAGGCACTGTAAGGGCATGGTCAGAGCTGAGTGTCCGAGTATGACCAGGCATGACTGGGCACTGTAAGGGTATGGCCGGAGCTGAGTGTCCGAGCATGACCGGGCATGACCGGGCACTGTGGGGGCACGGCCAGAGCTGAGTGTCCGAGCATGACCGGACACACCTGGGCACTGCTCGTGCATGGGATGTGTCACCAGAGTGGGGATGTCCCGTGGGTTTTGCCTGCGTGGTTTGTGTGTGTGCATGGGAGAGCCTGTGACTGCCTGACCTGCACGGGGGACACCGTCCTGCATGGCCAGGAGTCCCTGCATGAGTGTGGGGTGTGTGTGCATGGCCAGGGACACAATTCTGCATGGCCAGGGACAGGATTCTGCATGGACAGGAACACAATTCTGCGTGTCCAGGTGCTCCTGCATGTGTGGGGTGTATGTGCATGGCCAGGGACAGGGTTCTGCATGGCCAGATGCTCCTGCACCAGTGGGATGTGTGTGCATGAATGTGTGTGCATGGATAAGGACACAGCTCTGCATGTCCAGGGACACAGTTCTGTGTGTCAAGGTGTCTAATGTGGGATATTGTGCCAAGGGAAAGGTGTTCTGCCAGGCAGGCACAATTGACGTCCAGGTTCTCCTGCACGAGTGTGAGGGGTGTGTGCATGGCCAGATGCTCCTGCACCCATGGGATGTGTGTGCGTGGCCAGGGACACAGTTCTTCATGGCCAGGACAATTTGCATGTCCAGGTGTCCCTGCACCGATGGGATGTGTGTGCATGGCCAGGGACACAGTTCTTCATAGCCAGGGACAATTCTGCATGTCCAGGTGTCCCTGCACCGATGGGATGTGTGTGTGCACAGACAGGGACACAGTTCTATATGGCCAGGGACATTTCTGTGTCCAGGTGTCCCTGCACCAATGGGATGTGTGTGCTGGCCAGGGACACAATTCTATGGCCAGTGACAGTTCTGTGTCCAGGGTCCCTACCGATGGATGTGTGTGTGGTCAGGGACACAATTCTGTATGGCCAGGGACACAGTTCTGTGTGCAGGGACACAGTTCTCCATGGCCAGGGACATTTCTGTGTGCCCAGGTGTCCCTGCACACGTGCTGGGGTGTGAGCCAGGCCAGAGGCACCGTGGCTGGACCTGGGTGCCTGGCTGTTGGTGTGACAGTCCCTGTCCCCCCTCTGTGCCCAGTGGAGCTCGTGAGACAGACCCGTGCCCCACGAGTGCCCTGAAATCCGTGCACATATCCTCAGGGGTCCCACACCCAGGAAAACCCTCAGGGGAGGTGACTCTGGTGGCTTTTGAGACTTCCCTCCCCGTAGACACCTGAGCTGGCTGCCACCAAGAAAGCTGACCCAAATCCCCACGCTGCTGTGTCTGTGCTGGCACAGGAGGCTGGCTGGGCACTTTACAAGGAGCCTGGGATGGCTCAGAGCCTGCCTGGCACCCTGCTCCAGGGCTGGAGCTCCAGCCAAGGCCCCGAGGATCTCTGGCATGCCAGCCCCTCGCAGCAGAGCTCAGCTCCAGCAGCGCAGTGACCTCCTGCCTCAGCAAGGTGGGGAATACCTCGTGGAGATCCCGGAGGGCGGGTGCCTCCCATCTCTTGTGGCCAGCAGGGGGTTAAAGCCCAGCAGGAGCCCCTAGAGTTGGGTGAGTGTAGAGCTCGCTGTGAGCTGCTGTCCACTCCCAAAATCAGTGCTGCTGTCCACCCACAGTGACCACGTGTCATCTGTCCACTCCGGGACCAGTGCTGCTGTCCACTTCCAAAAACAGTGCTCTGTCCACTTCAGGGATCAGTGCTGCTGTCCACTCCCAAAACCAGTGCTGCTGTCCACTTCAGGACCAGTGCTGCTGTCCACTCCCAAAACCAGTGCTCTGTCCACTTCAGGGACCAGTGCTGCTGTCCACTCCCAAAACCAGTGTTGCTGTCCACTCCCAAAAAAGCCAGTGCTGCTGTCCACTCCCAGGACCAGTGCTGCTGTCCACTTCAGGGACCAGTGCTGCTGTCCACTTCCCAAAACCAGTGCTCTGTCCACTTCAGGGACCAGTGCTGCTGTCCACTCCCAAAACCAGTGCTGCTGTCCACTTCAGGGACCAGTGCTGCTGTCCACTCCCAGAACCAGTGCTGCTGTCCACTTCCAGAACCAGTGCTCTGTCCACTCCCCAAACCAGTGCTCTGTCCACTCCAAAAAACAGTGCTGCTGTCCACTTCAGGGACCAATGCTGCTGTCCACTCCCAAAACCAGTGCTGCTGTCCACTCCAAAAAACAGTGCTCTGTCCACTCTCAGAACCAGTGTCTGTCCACTCCCAGGACCAGCACTGCCCACCAAGAATCCAGGACAGACGGGTGGGAAAGGCTCGGCGGGCAGGGGAACGGAGCAGGAGCACTTCGGAGAAGGGGAGGGATGAGGAAAGACACATCGTGCTGTGTCAGTGGTGTGTCTGAGGAAGGTCTGGCAGCAGAAATGAGCAGGGGCTGGAGAATCTTGGCACGACCCTCGTCCCCAGCTGCTGCACGGGCAGTGGGGCTCTCGTGCCAGCAGAAGGATGCCTGGGGCTGGACTCAGATCCTCTTTATTTTCGTGCGTATTTCCTTCCTTCCCCTTTATCCCTGTCTCACCCTCTCATCCTAAAAAGCTGTTTAGGGGAGATTGCCTCTGCTTCCAGCTGCCATCTCCTTGGATGGGCATCTCACCCTGCTGGTCCCTTTGATAAATTTTTGGGATCCTGTTCCCTGCTGTCCCGGTGTGTGAGCACCTGCAGCTCTGCTGGGCAGAAAGGAGAAATTTGAGCTTTGTTGTGATCGGCTTTGGAGAAATTTGGCTTTAACACCAGACTGGGTGGGGCGTGGAGCACCCTGGGACAGTGGAAGGTGCCCTGCCATGGCACTGGATGGATGGATTCAAGGTCCCTTCCAACCCAAGACCATTCCAGGATTCTGTGGTGAGGTTGAAAAGGTTGGAAAGGGTCTGAAGCGTATGGTGAGGGCAGCACGTAAAGCTTGAGAGCAGGGAAGCTCAGAGCACATCTCGGAAAGTGTTGGGCATGGAGCAATCCCCAGCGGGCTCTGGGGACACTTCTGGCTGAGGGAGAGGGGAGATGGGGTTGTGTGGCTCCAGAGGAAGCACCGCAACATTTTTTGGGATTTATTCTGGAAATCAGCACCTGCTTTGTGCCATTCCCCACCCGAGAGCTGGGAGGGAGCTCTGGCAAAACCGCTCCTAACCCCGGGAGCTGGAGGGTGTGTGGATGGAGGCTGCTCTGAGGGTTCCAGATGTGCAGGTGGAGGCTGCTCTGAGGGTTCCAGGTGTGTGGCTGGAGGCTGCTCTGAGGGTTCCAGATGTGCGGGTGGAGGCTGCTCTGAGGGTTCCAGATGTGCGGGTGGAGGCTGCTCTGAGGGTTCCAGATGTGCAGGTGGAGGCTGCTGTGAGGGTTCCAGATGTGCAGGTGGAGGCTGCTCTGAGGGTTCCAGATGTGCAGCTGAACACTCTGCCTTCAAGGAGCAGTTTGAGGATGATAACGGGGTGGATAACTCTGATTCAGGTTCATCACACTCAGGATTGCACCTCCTCCTCCTCCTGCAGCCCCAAACCCGCCCCGTTAGCACCGTTTCAGCATCTGTGGTTTTGTTGGTTTGTTTTATTTTTTTAATGCCTGCTCTTCCCGATTCCCAGCGCTCCCCAAGGCTCCCGGCACGCCGATGGTGACGGAGACGACGGCGACAAGCATCACCATCACCTGGGACTCTGGGAACCCAGACCCCGTGTCCTACTACGTCATCGAGTACAAATCCAAGAGCCAGGACGGGCCCTACCAGATCAAGGAGGACATCACCACCACGCGCTACAGCATCGGGGGGCTCAGCCCCAACTCTGAATATGAGATTTGGGTGTCGGCGGTCAACAGCATCGGGCAGGGCCCGCCCAGCGAGTCGGTGGTGACCCGAACCGGGGAGCAGGCGCCCGCCAGCGCGCCCCGAAACGTGCAGGGCCGCATGCTGAGCAGCAGCACCATGATCATCCAGTGGGAGGAACCGGTGGAGCCCAACGGGCAGATCCGCGGCTACCGCGTCTACTACACCATGGAGCCCGAGCAGCCCGTCAGCAACTGGCAGAAGCACAACGTGGACGACAGCCTGCTGACCACCGTGGGCAGCCTGCTGGAGGACGAGACCTACACGGTGCGAGTGCTGGCCTTCACCTCGGTGGGGGACGGGCCCCTGTCCGACCCCATCCAGGTCAAGACGCAGCAGGGAGGTGAGCTGGCTGCCTGGTTCGTTTGCTGCTAGATATGTTGATTATTTATTTATTTATTGCTGTTATTTTATTTTATTTATTATTTATTATTAATTAATTATTATTATTATTATTTATATTATTTATTATATTATTTATTGTCGTTTTTTTTTTATCTATTACAATTATTGTTTTATTTTTATTATTAATTTATTATTATAGATTACTATTTATTAATCTATTGCTGTTATTTTAATTTTTTGTATTAATTCATTATTATATTTTCATATATTTTATTATATATAATTATTTATTATATATTTATCTATATAAATACATAATATTATATTTATTATTATTATTTATTTATTTTATTTTTTTATTATAATATATTCATTGCTGTTATTTAACAGCAGCACACTGCTGTTGGTCACCTACAGCACAAGCGTTCAAACACCATGTGCAGCTTTGGTTGCTGATTTTTCTTCTTTGTTTTAATTTCTTTTCTGCCAATGCCACATTCTCCGGGTAGAAACGCATTCTTTTTCTCCTCTAAAGATGGGAGAACACTAGAGCTGCACACTAAAGAAATACACAGGAATACAGATACACAAAAATACAGAAGTTAAAAAAAATCAGAGAAGGAGCCGTATGATCCATGGATCCCTCTCCAGCCAGTCCTGGGTGGGATGGAGCTCCACAGTTTCAGAGTCAGGACCTGCCCACGCTGCATTTTGCTGCTGACGTGCTCTTCCCACACAGGCTTGGAAAAAAAACGGGCAAAGAGCCTCCCAGTTAACCAAGCTAACGTGGTTTTTTTCCCATTTCTCACTCGCCTCCCTGCCAGTTCCCGGGCAGCCCATGAATTTCCG
>VKON01000190.1:261950-279947 GCA_009741485.1 Malurus cyaneus samueli | reverse complement strand
AAAAAAAAAACCGAAAGAGAAAACCAAACCAAAACGAACGAACGAACACAAAAAAAACCAAACCAAAAGAAAACAAAACGGAAAAGGAAAGAAAAAGAAAGGAGAAAAAGAAAAAAGAGTAAAAGATAATTTAAATATAGATGGGGTTTGTCATCGTGTATTTTCTTCCTTCATTAAAAACGAAACGGCAAAAAAAAATTACTAAACAAAGGAATGAAAAACTCAAAAACCGAAAACCAACGAAATGAAAAACTCCAAATAAATTTGTACTTCACAAACAATATATAGAATATAGACATAAAAGCGGTATTTCATAGCAACAGGGTTCCATTGATCAAGATTAGACCCATCACAGCACAGATAAATACACAAAAATTTATTAGCAATTTCTCATCTTTACTGGCAAGAGCTGGCATGGCGAGCGCCCAAAACTTCTCCTCCGCGGCCGCTGGGGCCCCCAGCTCCCCGCTCCACACCCCGGGAACCTGCTCCTTCCTTTCCCAGTGGGTTTTGTCCCCTTCTCCATGAAGAAAAAAACCCCTCCACCACCACGGCCCGGCGTGGTTTGGGTGCCCCCTCCAGAGAGAGGGCTCCTCTCCCACCCAGGGGTGCTGCAGAGTGGGGTAGGGGGGCCGGGAGAAGGTCGGGATGGGGATGGAAACTTCTCAAGAGTTTTGCCTTGTTGGACCCGGAGAATCCAACAAAGAGAGAAGTATCGCGTCCCCAAATTCCACTGGGAGAGGTGAAAAGGGGGCAAAGATCAGCGAGGGAGGAGAGGGAATCCCCGGAGCGGGACAGAATTTAGTCGGTGTCTGCGTGTGAGAAGCGTCCAGGGGAACGCAGCCCCCCTGGAGCGAGACAGAGTGTGGGAAAGATGAGAAACTCTAATGAAATTTTTGTGGTTTTCGGGTATAGAAACCCTAACGAAGCCTCTTTAAGATCTGACACGGTTCCATCGATAGATGCAGCTCTCAGAGTCACAAACATCATGCAAAATAGGTAAAAAAAGAGAGAGAGAGAGAGAGAGAAAGAGAGAGAGAAAGAAAGAGGAAAATGCAGAGAAATATAATTTCTGGGCGGCAGCAAATGCCCACATGGATACTGGATAGAAAGTGAGCGACAGAGAAAGGAAGGAAGACCAGGAGAAGGAGAACAAGAGGGGAAGGGAGAAAGGAGAAAGAGAGAGAGAGAGAGAGAGAAAGAGAGGGAGGGGAGGGGGAAACCCACTTTAATGCTGCATACTTTTTCTAGCTGATGTGACTCAATGTGGTGGCTCACATTGTCACATCTCAGCCCTGGCGGAATAATAAATAGAATAGAATTAATAAGAAAAACAAGGTAATGAAAACTTTTCACGTTGAGAGAACAGTGACATGTTCTGTGCATCTCCTTAGCAGAGAGGTGGATGCAGCTTCCAGACCTTACACGGGAAGAACATGGACGCAAAAAGAGGGGGGGAGAGAGGCTGTGGTTTCCTTTGGCTCCGTTTTCTGAGCTACCTGGGCTGGCTGGAGGGATGGGGGTGCCCTTTTTTAGGGGGGGAAAGAAGGGGAATGGGTGAAGGAGAAGGTGTGTGGGTCACAGAGGTCCTAAAGGGGGAGGCTCAGGGCAGGATTTCACCCCACAAGCGAAGCTGGAAGGGTTTGGAGCTGGGGAAATGCAGGAAAAGCAGCGTCTGGAGGAGAGCAGGAGGGCAGGATGGCTCCAGCTTTGGGGACAGCCATGCAGGGATTGCCTCAGGCACGGTGGATGAGGGGCAGGAGGGGCTGCAGTGCTGGGGGAACTGCCCGTTGCTGCTGCCTGCTCCCAGGAAAACCCCGCTCAACCTCCCTAAAACTCACCTCATGCCCAAGCAAAGCCAAGGCCAGCAGGGCTGAGCCTGCCACTGCCCCTCCCAGTGCCACCAGATGTCCCCTGGAGCCGTGCTTTGGGGTTTGCTGGTGTTTATCTCCCAGCCTGGAGGGTTTTCCCCAAGAAAAAGGCACTGCCAGGAGGGGCAGAGGCTGTTTGCCTTTTCTTCGTGCAGCTTTGGCAAACGAAAAACCAACTGCAGCCAATGCAGGGTGACAAGGGACATTGTCACAGCAAATCCTGCCCTCCCCAGGGGCTGCCAGACCCTTCTCTGCAGGAACCAGCAGCCAGGAAGCAGCAATGGGAGGTGAGGAAGAGAAAAATTCCAGATTTGAGGCACCAGGAGCTGGGAGGTGGCAAAGGGAGATTCCTGCATGCTCAGGTTTGCAGGGAGAAAAGGGAAAAGAATCGGGATGGGGAGGGAGAGACCATAAACTCACCTGGCACTGAGCCTGGAAGGTGAATTCTACCTGCACAGAGGTGTTTGCTCCACCTCAGGCACTGGCCCAAAGGACCAGGCAATTCCCCCTTCCTCCTGCCACCGAGGAGGACCACGAGGAGCATCCCTGAGGACCGGGCAACCTGCTCCTTCCTCCTTGTTGCCACCACGGAGGACCACGAGGAGCATCCCTTCTCCCTACCTCACCCTTCTCCCCGCTGCTCCCAGGGGCACCAGGGTGGAGAAATTCAGAAAACGGAGCCAGGTGGAAATCACACCCGTCACAGTCTGAGACAAGATGGAGAGAACTCGGGGGAGAGAAACGAGTGGGGTCAACATGCAGACAGATTGTGGGGGGAGGGTGGATGACTCTTTTGGAAGGGGCATGTAACCTTCGGAGAGGGGAGGGGCAAGGTGGGGAAGGGCGAGGAGGAATGGGGGAAGACACATCCGGAGGAGATCCGGGCAGCAAACAGCATCGACAGCGACAAACAACGGCAGGTGGGATGCAAACACGGAGTTGTCATGGGAACGGAACAAGACAATTAATCCGAACCGAAGCTCATCGCAAAGAAATGAAACCCAACCGAAAGAGAAAGGGAAAAAAAAAAGAAGAAAAAATAAAATATAACCCAAAAATACAAAAGGAAAAGGAAAGGAAAAAGAAAGGAACGAACCAGAATTTAATAACTGAAAAGCATCGTTTGATGTAGGGCGGAGAGCTGAGAATCGGAGTCTGAAGGGAACCAAGTGTTCCTGGTTTGGGGTGGGGAAGGAGAAATCCACTCACAAAACACAAGCACAGAGCACAGAGCTCCCAAAAACTGCAGAGCAAACCCTCCCCTCCTCCTGGCAGCTCCCAGGGGTGCAGATCAACCCCCGGGGTTGTCACTTTGGGTTGTTTTAATGGCTTTTGTCACCCAGAACCTGTGGGTGCCAGCCCCACGCTCCACGAGAAAGGAAAATTTAAATTAGGGCTGATCTGAGCCCAAAACGGGCAGGAGCACGTCCTTGGAGCATTCTGGTTTAAAAAAAATCCCCACTTCTGTGTGTACAGACCCACCAACATCCACACACCGATCGAGGACGGGAAGAAAATTCCAGTTAAAAGTTGGAGACCTCAGAGAGTCTGGGATGGCTCAGGGCTGTGACAACCACAGAATTCATCTCTGCCCACCCAGAGCCATCAGGCTGCTGCTCATTTTAATGGCTACAGAGCTCAGATTGGGCTGGAAAACGGGGATTTTTGTCCAGTTGAAAATCCCTGGGTCAACCTTTAGATCAAAGCCCAGGAGGAGAGCTGAGGTGGGAAGGAAGCTGGAGATGGAATCCAGACCAATTTCAGCTCTGGGTGCCACACAGAGCAGCTGAAGGAAGGGGATTTTAGGAGTTAAAAATTGGATGAAGAGGTTCAAAACTGGGTGAAGAGATTCAAAATTGGGTGAAGAGACTCAAAATTGGGAAATTGGTGAAGAGACTCAAACTGGGTGAAGAGATTCAAACTGGGTGAAGAGATTCAAAATTGGGTGAAGAGACTCAAAACTGGGTGAAGAGACTCAAAATTGGGTGGAGAGACTCAAAACTGGGTGAAGAGATTCAAAACTGGGTGAAGAGATTCAAAATTGGGTGAAGAGATTCAGAATTGGGTGGAGAGATTCAAAATTGGGTAAATTCCTTCTGTTTTGCAATCCAACAACTCCCAAAACATCGGGAAGAACTTTCTGGAAAGGAAAAGCTGCGATGGGGCAGTCAGGGCTCTGCTCCACTCATCAAACAACATTTTCCCCAATTTTTGGCAGGAGAAGGACTTTTCCTGAGTCCCAGGGGGTGTTTGGATCCCAGGAGAACTTCACCAGACCCCGCACACGTTCTCGGCCACGTGCAGCAGACAGACACACACACACTAATAGGCACACGCAAACAGACATTGCCCACGGCCAAAAAAATTTGGCTTTTTTTTTAAACCAGATTCCAGGACTGCAGCTGGATGTTCGGGGTGCAAGGTTATATTGAATTATTCCAGAGAAGTTTTAGTTTGTTATGAGTCTGTTGAATTATTGGGTAAAAGCGCTTCCCGCTGTAAATCTGCACCCCAAATTGTGCTCTTTTTTGTTTTGTTTTTTTTTTAGAAACAGAACTTTTCACACCCTGAGGAAGCCAATTGGTTTTGTTGCTGCTCACGGGGGCAGAGGTGAGGTTGACCCGGTTTGTGTTCTGTGAGTGGCATTTTTTGGGGCATTTTTTGGGGTTTTTTTTGGTGCCAATCAGCGTGGCTCAGGTTCCCCACCACCACTCGGGGTTCACCAGGCCAGAGGCGTTTTTTTGCAATATTTACAGACCTGATTGAAGCAGACACTCAGAGATCCAGGGTTGGCTTTTTGCAACACCGGAATCAGTCCTTAAAATGAGTTCCCATCGTGCTGCTAACGAGAGAAACCTGAGGAGCAACCAATGGGTTTGTGCCGAGGAAAAACCCCAAATGCTCTTTTAAATCCCCTTCCAGATCCTCTCAGAGAGAAAAAATGCTGGAGGAGGAGCAGAGTGGGGGAAGAAAAACATCCTGGACAAGAACCTGTCACTTCAAACCCCGATTCACATGAAACCAACTCAAAGAGAAACGCGTCTCGTACCTTTAAAAGAAGGTAATGCAAATTAAAAAAAAAAAAAAAAAAAAGGGAAATGAAAGAAAGTGAAGTGACCGGTTGAAAAGCACCGAACAAAACCAAATGGTATTAAACATTTTGACACTCAGCAAGCTGCTGCTCCAAATGAGGTGAGAAGGCGGACATTATTGGCCATTTTGGGGAGACAGGAGTTCATTCCGTCTTGCTCCAAAATGAGGAGGGGGTTCGGGGGGTAAAGGGGAAAGGGTGCCAAAATAATGTGCAGCCTCTACATTCGTAGTGAAGCTTAGATTACACCTGTCTTCCCCTCCCAAACGTGGTGTGGCCCTGCCCCTGGAGCCGCCTCTGCCTCCTCCCAATTCCTGCCCCAATTCCGGCCTCGCTGCGTTTGGATTTCCGACCTCGGGACCAGACTCTTCCCTCCTCCTCCTGCCCATCTCCTTCCTCATTTCCTTCACGGGAAATCAAAATCAGTGAGCGAATGGGTAGGTAAATAAAGAACGAGACCAAGGCTTGGATTTGGTCTGGAGGAAATCCATTACCTTCCCAATAATTGGTATTTTTCACTTAAAATAAAAACCACATTAGCTGAGCGACAGGCTGGCTGAACATCTCTGGTCTTTTCACAATTCTTATTTTTTTTCTTTTTTTTTGTTCTTGTTTTTTTACAGGATTGAACAGAAAATCATCAGAACCCAATTGTTGTTTTTGCTTTTTTTTTTTTTCAAGCAGCTCGGTAATTTTAAACGCAGGCTTTGACCGCTTCGGTTTCGGTTATTTTTAATTTGACAAGGTGTAATCTAATTTTTTTTTTTTTTCCCCTAAAACAAGAGAACAGCGATGCAAAAGGTGTAAAGAGACACAGGCAGGCAGAGATTTCGAGATCAGTACAGCACAGTGTTCCTGCAAAGTGCCCTCTATAGAGACATAGTCATGTATATACATAGATGTATAATCACAGTTTTGATTTTTGGTTTTTTTTTTTTTTTTTTTTTTTTTTTTTTTTTGGGAGGGGTGGTTTTGTATCCATTTCCATTTTCCTGATACCCTTGAGAAATCCTTCTGCAGAAACACAGTGAAGTTTTGCTTTGCTTTGTTTGTTTGGAACTAGAATTTCAGAGCTGAGGACCCCCAAACTAACGGACAGGGCGCCTGCCTTTTCCGCCCGTGCTTTCACTCTCCCTCAGTGTTTCCCCGTATTGATACACTGGGGCTGTACAAACACCAGAGGCTAAAGTACATCCTCAAACTTCTGAAACACTGGGCTGGTCACCCAAGGTGCTCTGCCTCCCTCCTTCTCTATGAAAGAATTTATCAACATATCTGCTCTAAAAAAACACATTAAAATCTCTGCAGTTTAAAATACCAGTGAGTGTTTTGACCTCGTGGCTGTTTGTTAAAATCTCCAGTGCAGGTGGAATTATTTCCTCCAACCTTTAAATGGGTTTGAAAGGGAAAAGCTCAGCAATGGCTCCACCTGGAACTGACCAGCAGCTCTGGCCTGATGGTCAAATTACTCATAAGCCAAACTTAACTCAGGCTTCAGGCTAAATTATTGCTTAAATTAGTTCCCATTTTAATCTGTTTGGAAGCTTTATTTCCTGAGGTGCTCGGCACGCTACCCCTGCCCTTTCAGTGGGTTTTATTTTAATTGATTTCCGCTAAGTTCACGTGTTTTGCCCTGGCCTGGTTTCATCTTTGGTCTCTCCACGAGCTGAGTTTTTTTTCCAGGGAGCTCTGGGAACTACTGGGAATGTTCTCAGCAGGAGCTGGGCTGCAGAACCTGGCTTGGGGTCACTGAGATTGTGCTGAGAGTGACTGATGCCTTGGGATTTTATATTTTTTTCCTCTATTTCCATGGATCTGTAACTTTGGGATGCTTCAGTGGATAATTCTAGACTCTACAGAAGTGCTGAGCTCCGTGCTTCTCCATTTTTACACAAAACAATTCCTCTGCAGCCCCAAACTCAAAGGACACCCTCCCTGGGCCAGGCCCCAAGAGATGGAAAGAACAGAGAATTGGGGGGAGCCAAGTTGGAGTTTTTGACTGCATTGGCTGCAGCTGCAATTGGAGGATTCAGCAAATCCCGATGTGCAAATGGACAAAAGTGAGAAAGGGTGAAAAACCCGTGAGCCATTGTCCATTGTGGGTGTGGGACTGCCCTGAATGGCCCTGAAGGCCCTGCAATCAACAGAACTAATTTAATTCTCTAAATTTTATCCAGTTTCTGGTTTATGTGAGCTGGATTTTAGGAATCATATAATAGCAGCAAAGGCAGGTTTTGAGCAGGTTCTGCTTTAAATGTCTGCTGAGCCACTCACAGCGTCCTGGGCTGGACAAGAGCAGGGCCACGAAGAGCTGGGGCAGAGAACAAAAAGGATGATCCCTGCAGAATCCCTTCGTGCCCCCAAACGTGGCCCCATGGAGTGAAAAAAGGGGAAACCTCTGAATTTTGGTCAGCAAGCAGGATGCTGAGCACAACCCCACGCTCATCCTCCTTCCCTGGGGGACATGGAGCAGCCAAGGTGGTCCTTACACCACCCCCGGCCAGCAGCCAGATTTTGGGGTCAAAGCAGAGGAATTGAGGTGGGCGAGGTTCCCAAATTAAGGGGAAGGATGCAAAGTGCTCCATTTGTAGGGGTTTTGGGTGAGGGGACAGGTCCTGGGTGAAGGAAAAAGGGTCCTGGAAGAAGGACAAAGGTCCTGGGTGAGGGATAAAGGTCTTCAGTGAGGGACAAAGGTCCTGGAAGAGGGACAAAGGTCCTCGGTGAGGGGACAGGTCTTGGGTGAGGGAAAAAGGTCCTGGGTGAGGGGACAGGTTCTGGGTGAGGAAAAAAGGTCCTGGATGAAGGGACACAGGTATTGGGCGAGGGACAAAGATCCTGGATAAGGGACAAAGGTCCTCAGTGAGGGACAAAGGTCCTGGGTGAGGGAAAAAGGTCCTGGAAGAGGGACAAAGGTCCTGGATGAGAGGACACAGGTATTGGGTGAGGGACAAAGGTCCTGGATGAGGGTCAAAGGTCCTGGAAGAGGGACAAGGTCCTGGATGAGGGACAAGGTCCTGGATGAGGGGACAGGTCTGGTGGGCAGGTCCTGGTGAGGGTCAAAGGTCTGGATGAGGGTCAAGGTCTGGATGAGGGACAAAGGTCCTGGAAGAGGGACAAAGGCCTGGGTGAGGGACAAAGGTCCTGGAAGAGGGACAAAGGTCCTGGATGAGGGTCAAAGGTCCTGGATGAGGGGACAAAGGTCCTGGATGAGGGGACAGGTCCTGGGTGAGGGTCAAAGGTCCTGGATGAGGGACAAAGGTCCTGGAAGAGGGAAAAAGGCCTGGGTGAGGGACAAAGGTCCTGGATGAGAGTCAAAGGTCCTGGAAGAGGGACAAAGGTCCTGAATGAGGGACAAAGGTCCTGGATGAGGGGACAGGTCCTGGGTGAAGGACAAAGATCCTGGATGAGGGGACACCCCAGAGTTCTCTGGGCTGGAAGGGACCTTAAAGGTCACCCAGTGCCACCCCCTGCCACTTCCACCACCCCAGGGTGCTCAGAGACCATAAATTCAGCAAATCACAACCTCTCCTAACCAAACCTAGAGATTTCCTCGCCCTGTGTCATTCCAGCCTATCACGGTTACATCCCATTTACCTTTAGTTTATTGTTGTTGATATCATTATTATTATTTTTATTATTATTTTTATTTTTATTGGCTCTAAAGGAAGAATTTATCTCAACCTTCTCAGATCACAAGAGACTCTCAGCAGCAGCAGCAGCGGTTTGGCCACGTTAGAAATATAATTTATAGAAGAGAAAATAAACAAATAAAGAACGGCCTATAAATCCCTTTTTAATTGCACCTAAATCCTGACACTCAAACTCCTGTCAGGAAGGAAAATCCTGTCGTTAGGAGCGATTATCACCTTTTAGTCCCAGGCAGGAGGGAGGTGGGGATGGGAAAACCTGGGATCAGATTATTCCTTTTCTCTCTCAGGCTTTTTTGGAGGTTTTTTTTTGTTTGTTTTCTTTGTTTTGCTTTGGTTTGTTTTTTGGGTTTTTTTGGGTTGATTTTTGTATTGTTTTGGAGTTTTTTTGGTTTTGTTTTGGGGGTTTGGTTTTTTTATTCATGTTTTATTTTTTGTTTGTTGGATTTTTTTGTTGGGCTTTTTGGTTTTTGCCTTGGTTTGGTTTTCTTGGGGCATTTTTCTGTTTGGAGTTTTTTAATTTCGGTTTGTATTTTTTGGGGGAGTTTTGTTTATGGATTCTTTTTGATATTGATTTACTTGTTTTTTTGGTTTGGTTTTTTTTTGCTGGGTCGGTCTTTTTGGGGTCTCTTTTTGGTTTTTTTTTACATTTTTTTGTTTTTTCCTCAAAATCACCCTTGGGAATGGGGGATTTTTTTCGGCTCCTGTTGGCATCCAAACCAGCAGCAGCCAAGCGTGCCTTTTTCCCAAAGAATCCCCCACAAAGCAGCATTTGGGATCGATACCCTGGTCCCTACAGGGAGGGGAGGACTCAGAAGGAAGGGGGAAAATACCAGCACTGAGGGTCGAGCACTGAATCTCAGGCATTTTAAAGAAAAAAAAAAGAGAAGGACAGACAGAGAGAAAGAGAGAGAGAGAGAAAAAGAGAGAGACAGATCCTGTGTCGATAACTGCACTGGATTTCTCAAAAAAATCACACAGCTTTAATACCTGTGCCCTAGGAAAGCCACTCCTGAGGTGAGGGGCAGAGGGAGAGGGGCACAATTCCGGGGAAATGGGTAAAATTCCAAGGAAATGGGTAAAATTCAAGGGAAAGGGGCACAATCCCAGGAAAAGGTGCACAATTGCAAGGAAATGGGCAAAATTCGGGGGAAACATTCCAAGGAAATGGGCAAAATTCAAGGGGAAGGGGCACAAATCCAGGGAAAGGAGCACAATCCCAGGAAAAGGGGCACAATTCCGGGGAAAGGGTCAAAATTCTGGGAAAAGGGTCACAATTCCTGGAAAGAACAACGGGAGGCACAATTCGCAGGGAAGGGGTACAATTGCAAGGAAATGGGAAAAATTCCAAGGAAAGGGGCACAATTGCAAGGAAAGGGGCAAAATTCCAAGGAAATGGGGCATAATTCAAGGGAAGGGGCACAATCCAGGAAGGGGCAACAAATTCCAGGAAAGGGGCCACAATTCCAGGGGAAAGGGGCACAATGTGGGGAAAGGGGCAAAATTCTTGGAGAAAGGGGTTGCAGTCCTGGGGGAAAGGGGCACACTCTCAGGAAAGGGGCACAATCTGGAGGGGCAATCTGGGGAAGAATTCTGGGAAAAGGGGCACAATTCAAGGGAAAGGGGCACAATCCCAGGGAAAGGGGCACAATTCCAGGAAAAGGGGCACAATCCTGGGAAAAGGGGCACAATTCCAGCATTGGGATCTGCACGGGGGAAGCACCAAGCACCACCACGGGCACCACCGACACCCTACACAGCCCCTGCTCGCCCTCCCATGCGCCCAACCCGCTCGGGGTGCACCCATGGGAGCCTCCAGGAGCATCCTGGGGATCAGCAGGGACGTGAGAAGAGGGAAAAGAGGCATTTTTGGGGAATTCACAGGGGAATTGCTGGCTGCCAGCTGTGCCCTGGCAGCAGCTCCTGCAGGGATGGGGGCTCTCCCATGATGGATAAATTATGGGAAAAATGGGGACAGGAAGGGCCAGGAGGATTCCTGCCCTCCCAGGTGCCACCTCCTCCCGGGAATTCTGCTCCAGGAGGGAATGAAATGCGAATTCTGTGTCAGTGACACGCTGGGCTGGTGGTGACTGGTGTTACTGGAGGGAACTGGGCAGTGACCAGTGAGTCCCCAAATGGCTGGGGGAGCCCTAAGGAGCAGGGTCAGGGCTGTTCTTTGTGGGCAGGAGGTGGAATTGAGAGCCACACCTCAATAATTAATTAATAATTAATTAAATAACGTGACCTGGGGGATGCTGGGACTTTTGGAACGACCCCCACCCGGGTTTTCAGCATCTTTTCCACTTCCCAGATCCCTCTCCCCAGAACAAAATCCCAAACAGCAGGGCTTCCACGGGGCAGGCGTTAGAGCTGTGTGACTCCTTTCCTCCTGGAGGGATCGAGGAGTTCAGGTACCACCAGGGTGGGGCAGGAACACTGGCTTCTCACAATGCGTTTGGGATCGGACTAAGCACAGCAAACATCTCGAACAGAAACGGGAAATCAAGAGGAAAGCAAAAAATCAAAACGACCCAACGGAACGGAAAAAAAAATAAAATAATAAAAAAAAAAAATTGGAAAGTAAAGAGTAAATTCACTTCAAAGGAAAACAAGGATTGTTTCGAACGGAAAGGAAACGATACGATATCGATACACCGGAAAAAAAAAAAAAAAAGAATCGGTAATTAATTGAAAAAGTGGCATGCAAAGAAGATTGTTACATTCTCCTATCATGCATCAGGCCCAATGTCCAAACGGCAAGGTAACCATGACGACAGAAAAGTGCAAGAACTCAGCAACATTACCAAAGGATGCATAGAGAGGCCCACAATGCAACTCAACTCATCTCCGCGACACCCGGCAACGCGCGGGTCTCGCTCATCTTAAAGATTTCTTGCTTTTTTTTTTTTAATTTTTTTTTGCTTTTTTTGTCATTTTTTAAATTTTCTCTTTTTTTTTTCCCATTTTTTTTTCCATTTTTTTTTTTTTTTTCTCTCACGAATGAAAATGTGGGTAAAAGAAAGTAAAAAAGAAAAAAACCACACCAACCTTCTCGTAGCTCTGAGGATGTTAAGGGGGTTTGATAGCGGAACACAAATGACATGAGGAGAAGAGAAAAATAGGGGAACACAGAGAGAGTAAAAAAGGCCTTCTCAAGGCTGTCAGCTGCAAATTGATTGATTTTTTTTTTCGCTTTTTTTTTTTTTTTTGCTCTTAACCAAAACGAAAAGAAAAGGAAAAAAAAAAATAAAAATGAAGATAGTAACGCCTCTTCTGCCTTTTCCTAATGCTCCTCCATCCCTTTCGAGCCCACCAGGTCGCTTGGGGTCGGACTGGCAGCAATCCTAGCTCAAATCAGCCCAAGAAGGATTTTTTCCTCCTTTTTTTTAAGAGTCCTCTGCTCCTTGGAGAAGGGGAACGGAGCCAAGCAGAGCTGCTTCACCCCAACACCCCCCAGCCACACCCCAGCCTGCTGGCTCTGATCCACCACGGGGATGAAAAAAAGGAAAAAAAAAACAAAACCAACCAAAAACAAAGAAATAATTAAGAAGAAGGGAAAGAAAGCCGAAACAACCATTTTCCTTTGCAGAATGTTCAACTTACACTCCTATCCCAGGTGGTCCAAAGAGACAAGCGTGTTATGGGAGAAACAAGTCAATTGGAAACACGGGAGCGGCTCGAGACTCTTTTCGAACAGAAAATAAAATAAAAATATAAAAAAAAAAAAAAAAAAAAAAAGGAAGGAAAATGCGCATGAAACTCTCCCTCCGCCAAAGCAACACGTTCCGGAGTTGTTACCTTTCCACGATTATTAACACACAAAGAAACAAAGGGGTTAAACAGCATGAAAAACACCCAAAGGCGCGTCCCTCGGCAGGTCAGCGCTGCTCTGCAGGCAGGCCCAGGGCTAACTGGGCTAACTGGGCTAACTGGGCGAGGCAGAGGGTTGTCACCTCTCGTCCAGGTGCGGGGACAACACCGTGTTACACCCTTTGTCTCCTCCGAGTGGCCAGAAAAGTAGAGGAGATTTATAAACAAAACCGTAATGAAAAATCCCAACTTTTTCCTGATTTTTTTCCATTTTTTTTTTTTTTTAAAAAGACCCAAACTTCCAGCTAAGCTGTCTGCAATAGATTCACCACCGGATCCAGATTCACGTTCCCAAAAAATCAGAATTTCAGGGCCCAGGCGACGAGGGTGGGGTGGGGGAGAAGGGGCGAGTTTCGAACGCAATTTTCCAGCTGGCCACAAAAAGGCTGTTTAAAAATTTAGCTTGGAAAACGTTGAATAATTTAAAAAAAAAAATGCCTTCTCTCCATGTGCATGTGATTTAGCGAGCGTGAGACACGAGAGAGAGAGAGAAGAGAAGAGAGAAAGGAGTGCACACAGGAGCATGGCTCTGCATCGCGCTGCAGATTAACGGGAGCGTAGGTGGGAGGCGCTTCCTCTGCCGATGGGATGGAAATGGGAACACTTTGCTGGGATGTAATTTTTTTTTTTTTTCTCCCAATGGTATTTTTTTTAATTTTTTTTTGTGTGTGTTTCAATAAAAAAAAAAAAAATGAGAAGGACCAGCCCCGCTCGCTCGTCACCGAAAAGGGTTTTTTTTTGCTGTGGAGGAATGTTAAAACCGAAGTTCCGCGCGGAATTGTCGCGGGTGAGAGGGGTTTAAGGAGGGGAAATGAGGGGGTTGTGGGGTGGGGGAACATCGAGGAGCCCTTCCCGCTGTCACCTGCTCCCCTGTCACCGGGGCAGGGGTGGCTGTGGTGGCCAAAAAAAAAATAGGGGGCAAAAAAACCCCCAAAAGCTGGGACCGAGGGCAGCGGGGACACCGCACCCTGCTTGCAATCTGGGGGGACCCAGAGCTCCAGGAGGGCTGAGAGGGCCCTCCCCTCCTCTCACACCCACCCCAAAGCAGGGGGAGAGCCGGGATCCTTCGGGGGAACGGGGAATTCTGGCCAAAGGGATTTGTTTGCTTATGGGTTGGCTCCGGTCAGGTTTTGGGGTGAACTCTCTTGGGGTACACTTGACTGTGGGTGACTCGGGCTCACCCTGCTGCCCCACGAGGCTGATGGGGCAGTGATGAGGAGTTTGGGGTGCAGAGGAGCTTGGGGTGTCAGTGGGATGTCCCTGAGGAATTTGGGACACAGTGGGATCATCCCAAGGAATTTGGGTGCAGAGGAGTTTGGGGTTTCAGTGGGATGTCCCTGAGGAATTTGGGACACAGTGGGATCCTCCTGAGGAATTTGGGTGTAGAGGAGTTTGGGGTTTCAGTGGGATGTCCCTGAGGAATTTGGGGTGGGATCGCTCCAAGGAGTTCGGGGTTTCAGTGGGATCACCCCAAAGAGTTCAGGGTTTCAACGGGATTGCCCTGAGGAGTGTGGGGTGCAGAGGAATTCACGGTTTCAGCGGGATTGCCCTCAAGGAGTTTGGGGTTTCAGCGGGCTCACCCCGAGGACTTCAGGGCACAGTGGGATTGCTCTAAGGAGTTTGGAGGGCAGTGGGATCACCCTGAGAAGTTTTGGGTTGCAGTGGGATCATCCCGAGGAGTTTGGGGCGCAGTGGGATTGCCCTGAGGAGTTCAGGAGGCAGTGGGATCATCTCAAGGAGCTTGGGGTTTCAACAGGATCACCCTAAGGAGTTTGGGGCGCAGAGGAGTTCGGGGTTTCAGCAGGATCACCCTGAGGAGTTTGGGGTTTCAGTGGGATCACCTGAGGACTTTGGGGCGCAGCAGAGTTTGGGGTTTCAGTGGGATCACCCTGAGGAGTTTGGGGTTTCAGTGGGATCACCCTAAGGAGTTTGGGGTGCAGAGGAGTTCGGGGTTTCAACAGGATCATCCCGAGGAGTTTGGGGTTTCAGTGGGATCACCCTAAGGACTTTGGGGCACAGAGGAGTTCGGGGTTTCAGAGGGATCACCCCGAGGAGTTTGGGGTTTCAGTGGGATCACCTAAGGACTTTGGGGCACAGAGGAGTTCGGGGTTTCAGAGAATACCCGAGGAGTTTGGGGTTTCAGTGGGATCACCTGAGGACTTTGGGGCTCAGAGGAGTTGAGGGTTTCAGGAGATCACCCCAAGGACTTTGGGGCACAGAGGAGTTCAGTTTTCATCACAATCCCCTGTAGAAGCTCCACATGCAGCCGGATCCCCCCGGATGATTTCGGGGCGCACACGCGGGGTCACCCCACGCTCTCCCCCCGGGCACAGCTGGGCCGGGGGAGCCCGGGAGGAAGAAGAGGAGGAGGAGGAAGAGGAGAATGAGGAAGGTGAGCGCCGCTGAGCCGCTGTGCTCCCTACCTCTCACGTAAAGGTTTGCGGGGGACGAGTAGCGCACCCCGGCGCTGTTGCTGGCCACGCACTCGTACTTGCCCTGGTCCGTCTCCTCGCTGCTCTCGATCTGCAGCCCACCTGTGAGGGGACAAGAGATGGCAGCACAGACACCATCATCATCACCACCGGCACGGCTCTGAGGAAGGCCAGGACCCCCCCCCAGATTTTGGTGTTTTCTCCCCGCTAAAATGGGATGGGAACGCGGATGCTCGGAGGGCTCCGGGCTGAGCTTGCCGAGCAGAAAATTTGATTGCCGCTCCCGTAGCGAGTGTTGCTCCTTTGTCCCGAACTCATCAGCAAAAGCAGTGAGTTCTGTGGCTCCTGCAATGCAGGCGTTCTGCACCAGAACTCCCGAAATCGGCCTCAATAATCCACATTACAGCGATCCCCGGAAATCCATCAGCGGGCACTTGGCTTTCCCCTTGAAGCGGTGACCATAAAAAAAAAAGTGAAAAGGCTTTGTCACCCACTGCCCAGGGGAATTTCTATCACTGCTGCCTTTGTTTCGTGCCCAATACCTGCTCCTCGGGAAGCCACGGGGAGATAAGAGCCAGTGTGAAAAGCACCTTGATGATAGCAAATATTCCCCAGAGGGGGGGAAAAAAAAACCAAACCCAAACCTGTAAATACTGCATTGGAACTTCAAAATTGCCTGCACGGTTTACATCATCTGGGCCAAAAGGATTAAGTTTTTTTTTTTTCTTTTTTTTCCTTAAACTTGTGTATTATTGCAGGCTACAAGAAATAGACCCAGAGCCCAAACTAAAGATTCCTGTCAGCAAATATGCAGAGAGATGCAGCATGGAGCTACATGGAAGAAAATTGCCTCATTTACCTCAGAAGGCTTAATCCCTGCAAAATTCCAGTTAAAATACATACTACATCAATAATTCAACAGGCTCTCCAATGTTTTATGTATTAGGGAGTACATGATTATACTACAGATATGGACAGGGCTCACATGTGGTAAGGCTCTTAACTCCCATCTCTGGGAAAAAAAAAATAAAAAAACCACACACAAAAAAAACCCCACCTAAATATGAAAACCAAACAATTCCAGCTCGGTGTAATAGTATTGATAAAATCTTAAGTGAAGGGAGTGCGAATGAGATCATTGTTGGTTGCAGATGCCCTTTTCAGGGAGGAAAAATCAGTGTTTTTGAAGGAAAAAAACGGTGAAAAGGACCCAGAGCTCACGTTCCTGAGAGTGTGTGTGGGTGGGAGCGATGCTGCTGTGGGGACCAGGGAATGGGAGAGGATTTGGGGCAGGGATGGGGTGTGAGTTCATTTCCCCAAATGAGCAGAGAGGATTAAACCCCCCCAAAAAACCCCACCCGAGTCATTAAACCAAACAAACCATTTAAAAAAAAAATCTGTATTTTTGGCACAGCGGGAGTTAAAACCCGAACTGGCTGGAGCTTCCCACTGAGCGTATTTCACATGGAATTACAGCTCCAGCTCTGCTGCTGGAAAACTCCACCGGCCCCAGAGTTTCCCCAGAAATTTCTGTGAATTTGGACAAATCTGGGGGTGGTTTCTGTCGGTTCCAGACACGTTTTCTGCTCCATCAGGAGCATCACCTGGGTCTGAGAGCACCCAGGGGAGGTGAAACCCCATTCCAGAGCAGGAAGGGAATTTGGGGGGATTGGGGGTTCACCCTCCCACCCTGGTCAAAGCAACACAGAAATGAAGCTCCAAAAAGGATCAGGAGCTGGCAGGGACGATGTGTGAAAAACGTAAATCTCACCCACGGCACCTCCTGTTGCTTTTACCAGCAGAGAATTGTGGGATTTTTAAACGTGGAGATAAAACCAGGGCAGATAAAACCAAAGCGGGGTCTCCCAAGGGGTGCAAACCCAGCTCCTCCTGCCTTTCAGGAGGTCGATTTTTGGCTCCATCAGAGAGACAGCGCAGAAATTACTTACCATGGGTCTTTCCCAGAGAAACCTAAGGGTAAGAGAGCGGGGAGGAAGTGGAAAGAGGCTCTGGAGCCAAAAAAAAAATTATTAGGGTGGGATGGGAAGTGCTGAGGATCTGCCCGAGAAAGGTTTGGAAAACTCTCATCACCATCAGGGAGCACTTTGAACCAATCAAGGGAAGGTCCTAAGTATTTACCAGGATTTGATAGCATTTAATGCTCGAGATAAAACTTCAGTTCTTCATTGTCCTGGAGAGATGAGCTCTTAAAAACTCTGCCATAAATCAAGAGGCAGCACGTTATTGGAATAACGGCGTCGGCGTTACCGAGTGCACCCAGCGAACGAAAAAGGACATTATAACCAGAGATAAAATAAAGACAGGTATTAAAGAAACAAAAAAAAAAAACAACAAAGAAACATCCAGAGGTGAAGCAGGACGAGGAAACATAACAACAACACGGATCTGTATTGAGCACGGGGCAATGGAACGGGATCTGAGTGGAGAGAAGTGTTTGGAGAGTGGGTGAGTGAGTGAGCTGGGGTGTCTTACCTCGGATCGGTGTACCTTCTGCAAAGGAAACAAAGAAAATGAGTGAAAAGGCTGCAAAAACCCCAAACACCTGCACTGCCTGTGGGAAAAGGACCTGAGTCAAGGAAGACAGCTCCCAGTAGGAAACTTCCTGCTCTCTCTCGGATTTTGGGGGCACTGAGGAAGGCTCGGGGTGCTCAGGGTGAGGTGCCCTTTTTGGCTGTTGGCAGAGCCTCCGTGGCTTCCAGAGTCTAAAGTTTGGCTCCATTTCGCGGTGGGGATGTCAAGAAACCTTTCAGGCTCTCGCTGAGGTGCCCGTTTGCTCCTCACTGGACACAGAGTGACCCTGCACTGACCTCCAGCATGGGGAAAGGGGCTGGGTGAGCCCGGGCACATGGCCACCTGGCATTCTATAAACTGCAGCTTTTGGCTGGCAAATCCTCAGCTCCAGCCTTCAATTATTGCCACAGGTGATGAGGAATTCAGGGCACGTCCCTTTCAGGAATTCTGGTCACTTTTCAGGGAGACTGAGGAGGTGGCAGGACTACCTGGGACCTCCTGGAATGGCTCTGGAGCCACCCTAACACCAGCCAGGAGGGGCTGTGAGGACAGAA
>VKON01000190.1:236466-252189 GCA_009741485.1 Malurus cyaneus samueli | reverse complement strand
TTCTTTTTTTTTTTTTCCCCCCGTGTGCGTCTGTTTAATATTCACGTTCGGGAGAGCTGTTTTTGTACTTGTGAAATCTGCCAGTTCTCCGTGTGACAGGGTGTGCAAGGAGGGCATAGGTGGATTTATTTTGGAATATTACTGATAAAACGCTTCCACCGATAGCTGCGAAAATCAAACAAGTTTTGAGAGTTCTACCTTTTGACAGCGACTAACCCAAGAAATAATCATTTTCACAAGCTGCTTGGGCTGACTGATGTGGCCCAGCCTGGAGAAAACGTGTCCACGGTTCATTTTAAAGGATTTTTTGGTGAAAGAAAGGCGTTGCTGTAGGCAAAGGGAAGAGGAGGGTTTGGGGGAGAAACTGGAGTTGCTTTTTTCACGATAGACCTTTCAAAATTTCTCCAGTGAGGTGATAAAAGGTGATGAGGCCATTTCTCTGCTGGCCCTGGAGAAATCCCTTCAGGCTGTGTCCTGCAGGATCTGGACAGCCAGGCATGGAAACACCTGGATTTTCTCTTGGTTTGGCCAAGATTTTTAATTTTTTTTTTTTTTAATTCCACCAGCTCCGTTTCAACGTGGCTTTTTACACACCTGCCTAAATGCCTCTCTGCTCAGTGAAGCAGAGCTAAAAAACAGATCCTTAAACTGCTTTGTTGAATTAAAATGCCTTGTTGAGCCCTGTGAAGGCAGACGAGATTGACCTCCCTGTTTTATCGCAACAGCTGAGGCAAACGGGGATAAAAAAAATTAAAAAAAAAAATAAAAAAAAATCACTCAGCATAAATAATAAGAGGTAAACTAGAATTATATCATGCTCTGTGGCCGTGATCTGGAGTGTGAGTAATGCGCAGGCAGATTATTTTTAATACATTCATCATCTTGCTCGGATGCCTTCGCTCTTCAGCTCGGTTTGATCCGGCGCTCTCCTCCAAGCCACCTGAGCTGGAATTTATTTTATTCCAGCAAATTGATTCACCTCAGGCTGAACCCTTGACCCCTTCTGATAAACAGGAGATACCTGCTGAGATTTAATCTCATTTACAGCTGGTTTTAATCACTAAAATTGGTGAAAGCCTGGAGCATCCCTGTTGCCTACGGGACACAAACCTGTTGCCTGCGTGTCAGGGCAGGCAGAGCTTCCCAATTTTTGGTTTTCCTCGTTTTTTTGCTGCTCTTGGCCTTCCAAAATTTGCCTGTTTTGCCAAGGAAAGCCCAGGAAGGTGATGCCTGATCCAGACTCACCTAAAGAAGAGTTGGATAGAATTGAGAGAATTCAAAGCAGTTCTGTTTGTTCCCTTCAGGGCAGTCCCACACCCACAATGGACAATGGCTCATTTTTATATTTTATCACTTTTGTCCATTTTCTGCTCGTTTTGGGGCATTCAGAGAAGAAAGGCAATGTCCTCTGCTCAGCTGCCATCTAGGGGGGACACGGGAGGCAGCTTCAGCCACTTTTCCACAGCACAGCAACACTAAAAACCTTTTGTGTCTTCTTGTGTGTGTCTTCTGTTTTTCTAAATAACTGCCTATAACAAGCTTTTCTTTCTTTTTTTTTTTTTTTCTTTTTTTTCACTTTTGTTTTTAACATTCAGGACCTTTGGTAAGTTTGTTCAATTGCGAAAAAATCCTTAAAAAATTGAACCAAAAAACCCCAAACCTGCTCATGTGCAGATTCGTAACCCTTTGCCCTTAAAACTAATTCCTCTGTAACAGCTTTCTTGAGAGGCATGCTCTGCATTTCTTCTACTAACTCCTTCAGTAGGGATGTTCTGCCCTCTAAATTAATTTCTGCAGGGGTATTGCAGGCTACCAAAAAAAAAAAATCAGTAATAATAATAATTCTAATTAATTAATCTGCCTAAAAAAAGATAACAGCTAAATATGAATCTCCTAACATTGGATAGATTTTTTTTCTTTTTTTTTTTTTTTTTCCCTTCGGTATCTTAGCAACAGTTGTCCTGGAATTCCCCAATTACACAACAGCTTGTGCCCTGGAATTGTGAGAATTGTGTTCACACCTGCAGGAGGTCTTGGAGTTTCACATCTAATGGTTGATCTGAGGGTTTGAAATCCAATCTGAGGGTTCTATGTCTAATCTGAGGGTTTTACATTCAATCTGAGGGTTTGACATCAAACTGAGGGTTTCACATCCAAACTGAGAGTTTTATATCTAAACTGAGGGTTAAACATCTAATCTGAGGGTTCCATGTCTAATCTGAGGGTTTCACATCCAATTTTAGGGTTTCACATCCAATCTGAGGGTTTCACTTCTAATCTGAGAGTTTTACATCTAAACTGAGGGTTCCATGTCTGAACTGAGGGTTTCAATCCAATTTTAGGTTTTTCATTTTCATCAATCTAGTTAATCTAGGGTTATCATTGGGTTCACTACTGTACTAGTCAATCTGAGGGTTCATCTATTTACATCCAATTTTAGGGTTTTATCCATCTATTTCACATCTACTGGAGTATATTCTTTCACTACATCCACGAGTTCACATCGTTAGGGTTATCATCTAGTAATCCATTTAGGTTTCATCTGAGGGTTTCATCACTGAGTCTCTTTACATCAATGAGTTAAACAATAGTTATAATCTGAGGTTCATCTATATCTAATCTAGGTTAAACGAGTCATGTTTAGGTTTACATCCTTACTAATCTGAGTTATGGGATTAAACTGAGGTTAACATCTAATCTGAGGGTTCCATATCTAATGTGAGGGTTTTACATCTAAACTGAGGGTTCACATCCAATTTTAGGGTTTTACATCCAATCTTATATAGTATCTTTTATTATAAATCTAGAATAGGCTACAAGAATTACAGACATATGGGCTCAGGGTGCAGGGACACAGAAAAGGCACAGAAAAATGTAAAAAAAAAAAGCAAAAACCATCAGGCTTCAGCAGGAACCTCTCTTCAGAGCTCCCATCCCTCTCCCTGCCCATCCCAAATCCCGTTTTTGGTCCCTGGGGGTGCCAGAATTGCAGATGCCAGCCGGGATGTGGCATTTGGGATGGCAGGGTTTGGCTGGCAGAAGGTGGGGACGTGTCTGCTGTCACTGCCACAGCCATGGGGACTGTCCTGCTCTCCTCTTTGCCAAATTTAGGGGATCTGGAGGCAGCTCTGAGTGTGGGAATCCAGGGGTGGTGGCACAGCAGACCCTGCTCTTGGTGACAAAAGGGGACACCTGCACAAGGAGCTCTGTCTTGGCCCTTCTAATCCACAGGCCAGGCCTTTAAGCTGCCTTTTGCCTCTGCTGCTAAACCCCAGGCTGGCCATCTGGGCTGGCACAGCCTCCAAATTTGCCCTAAATAGGCAGAGCTGCAGAGCTGCTGCTCCTGGGAGGCCGTGGAAGGTCTGCACGTAGCAGCTCAGAGCCAGCTTTTGGCTCTGCAATCAACATCCAGGGCCAGCTCCTCCTCCTCCTCTGGTTCTCCTGCAAAGCTTCTGCCCTCTCTGTGCCCTGGGAATGGGTTTGTGCCCTGGGAATGGGTTTGTGCCCTGGGAATGGGTTTGTGCCCTGTTTAGGATGCCAGGTGCCTCCCCTGCACCCCAACGACCCCGTATCAAACCTTCCAGGACGTATCAGGGCTCCTCAGGATTAATTGAGTGGATGTGATGCCTAAATCTGGCTCATCCAGAATTGAGAGAATCAAAGCAGTTCTGTTTATGGCAGGGCCTTCAGGTAGCAGATTCTGTGATCAGATCTTGGTTTTTCTGCTCCTTTCAGGGGAGGGGAAGGCAGAGCTGGGGGGTCCCTGGGTGATGCTCCGGGCTGGGTTCCACTGATGCCAAAAAATCTGGGTTTACTAAAACAGACTGGACAGAATTAGAGAATTCAAAACATTTCTATTTATTGAAGGGCCTTCGGGCCATTCAGGGCAGTACCCACAATGGACAATGGCTCACGGCTTTTTCACCCTCTCACTTTTATCCATTTCACAAAATCGGGGCTGAATCCTCCAATTGAGCTGCAGCCAATGCAGTCAAAAACTCAACTTGGCTCCCCCAATTCTCTGTTCTTTCCATCTCTTGGGCCTGGCCAGGAGGTGTCCTTGAGTTGGCTGCGAGAGGAATTGTTTTGTGTAAAATGGAGAGCAGGAGCTCAGCACTGTCTGTGCAGTCTGGAGTTAAACACTGGAGAATCCAGAGTTACAGAAATATGGAAATAGAGAAGTTAAATCCTGATTTCAGCGAAGATGAGATCCTCTTCCAGCACCCTCCTTCTGCCCCCGAGTTGGCCGTGGAGCTGCTTAGATGTGAAACTCCAACGCTGAAAATCTCCCATCTGTGCCGCACCCAGAGCGCTGCTGGAGCTCCTTGGCTCTCCCATTCCAGCGTGGGCACCTCCCTGGAGCTCTTCTGCTCCTGCCCCGGTGCCAGAGCTGGAGCTGGGGAGCCCAGGGTGGCACTGCCAGGCACTGTCCCCACACCGGCAGTGCCACCCCGCGGGGACACCGGGAGGTGACAACGCTGCTGCTGTGCCCAGGCTCGCACAGCTCCGGCTCCCGGCGTCGATCAAGGGAATTATCAATTCCAGGTTTAGCTGAGACCGAGAAGATTTTTTGAGCTATCGGGGTCTCCTCCCCTCCCGTGCCCTCTCCCCGTCAGCCTCGTTCCATGCTGGTGCCACAGATGGCAGATTTTCACTGCAATTTCCGGACAGAAGGATGTACCAGAGGCTGTTTTGATTTCCACTGAACCGATCTCTAACCTCTCGCTGCTTTTTCTCTCTTCTCTCTTGCTTTTGAAACCTCCTGCACCTCCTTGGGTGGGGGATCTGCCCAAATCCGTGCTCTCCCACCGCTGTCTCTCCAACTTTGTCCCGAGAGCTAACATTTACCTGCTTCATTAACCTTAGCTTAGTTCCTAACCCTAACTAGGCGCTAACTTTTCTCTAGCTAATCAACCTAACCTCGTGACTAGAAGCTGAGTCTAACTAGAGTCTAATCCCTAACACTAGAATGCCTCTCTCCCTTCAGCTCCTCTGAACAGAGATAAACTCGATAATAATCAGCACCTCTGTATTTTTACCTTCTATCCTGAGAACGGAGGCTCGAACGCAGCAGCAGCAGGAGCAGGGCTGGAGGAGAAGGAGGAAGGGTTTTTTGGGTTTTTTGGTGGTTGAGGCAGAAAATTGGCACGGAGGAGGTTTTGACTCCTTTTCCTGCCTCTGCCACGCTTCCCTCCGCGACTTTGGGCGAGCCGCTCCGCCTCTGCCTCAGTTTCCCGCGGTAAAGCAGAATCCTAACTCTGCCCCGGGGGAGAGGAGAGGCCGAGAGGCTGATTTTTTATTATTTATTGTGCTCTGCAGCCCTGGCTGGGAGCTCTGCAGGGCGGCAGCCCGTCGCACTGGAGCTCGCTCATCCCATCCCGGCGCTGCGGGACCCGCCCCGTTCTCAGGATTGGGGTAAAAAAAAACCCCACCGGCTAAACCCCCTCCTCTGAATAATCAACCCCCTCCTCTGAATAATCAATTCTGAACGCCCCCTGTGAGCAAAAGGACCTGCCGTGCTTGCCAAGGAAGATGGGGGGGTTGCAGCCTCAGGAGGTCAGCGAGGGGGACGGGGTTTTTCATCCTTGACCGGTCACTCCTGTCCACTCCTGTCCACTCCTGTCCACCCTGCCCGAGGCTGGAGGGGTTTGGAATAAAATAATCCCGGGGAGGAGCAGTCAGCAGAGCTGTTCTGTCCTCACAGCCCCTCCTGGCTGGTGTTAGGGTGGCTCCAGAGCCATTCCAGGAGGTCCAGGTAGTCCTGCCACCTCCTCAGTCTCCCTGAAAAGTGACCAGAATTCCTGAAAGGGACGTGCCCTGAATTCCTCACTCACCTGTGGCAATAATTGAAGGCTGGAGCTGAGGATTTGCCAGCCAAAAGCTGCAGTTTATAGAATGCCAGGTGGCCATGTGCCCGGGCTCACCCAGCCCCTTTCCCCATGCTGGAGGTCAGTGCAGGGTCACTCTGTGTCCAGTGAGGAGCAAACGGGCACCTCAGCGAGAGCCTGAAAGGTTTCTTGACATTCCCACCACGCAAATGGAGCCAAACTTTAGACTCTGGAAGCCACGGAGGCTCTGCCAACAGCCAAAAAGGCACCTCACCCTGAGCACCCCGAGCCTTCCTCAGTGCCCCAAAATCCGAGAGAGAGCAGGAAGTTTCCTACTGGGAGCTGTCTTCCTTGACTCAGGTCCTTTTCCCACAGGCAGTGCAGGTGTTTGGGGTTTTTGCAGCCTTTTCACTCATTTTCTTTGTTTCCTTTGCAGAAGGTACACCGATCCGAGGTAAGACACCCCAGCTCACTCACTCACCCACTCTCCAAACACTTCTCTCCACTCAGATCCCGTTCCATTGCCCCGTGCTCAATACAGATCCGTGTTGTTGTTATGTTTCCTCGTCCTGCTTCACTCTGGATGTTTCTTTGTTGGTTTTTTTTGTTTTTTTAATACCTTCTTTATTTTATCTCTGGTTATAATGTCCTTTTTCGTTTGCTGGGTGCACTCGGTAACGCCGACGCCGTTATTCCAATAACGCGCTGCCTCTTGATTTATGGCAGAGTTTTTAAGAGCTCATCTCTCCAGGACAATGAAGAACTGAAGTTTTATCTCGAGCATTAAATGCTATCAAATCCTGGTAAATACTTAGGACCTTCCCTTGATTGGTTCAAAGTGCTCCCTGATGGTGATGAGAGTTTTCCAAACCTTTCTCGGGCAGATCCTCAGCACTTCCCATCCCACCCTAATAATTTTTTTTTTGGCTCCAGAGCCTCTTTCCACTTCCTCCCCGCTCTCTTACCCTTAGGTTTCTCTGGGAAAGACCCATGGTAAGTAATTTCTGCGCTGTCTCTCTATAAAAAAACAACCAGCAAACGGAAAACAAACGGGAGAGAGACAGATGGACAAGCAGATGGGGAAAAGATGGAAAAACCAACAAGAGCCACGGAGCTGGGGTACATCTGGTGGTGGGGATGGACTCCATGGGCAGAGGAGGAGAGGGGTCAGTCCAGAACATTCTCCAGCGATGGCCGCAGGGAGGGGAGGTTGGAGATGTCCAGCACGAGCTGTTCTTCACCCCCAGCTCTGAGAGGCTCTCACACCACGGGGTTTGACAGCCAGAGGCTGCCTGAGCTGTGGATCCTTCACCAGGCGTGTGTGGCTGGGTCTTCCAGAGTGGTTTTGTCTTCTTTTCCCCGTTCTTGAGGTTTTTTTTTTGCTCAGTTCTTTGAGGAGCAAACCCTCAACCCCCATCCATTCCCCAAAGCCCAAGATTCAGAGAAAGAGATGTCTGGATGGGCACCAGCTTCCCTGCTGCCTTCCCTTCATGTCAGAGAAAACCAGGAGTGCTCAAAGTGAAAAATTCTCCATCCACTCTCGGTGCAAAACCCCAAAAAAAAAATCAAACCGCACTCCACATCAGCGGGATCTCATCCCTCTCCTGCACACCAGGACCTTCCTCACGTCTCCACTTGCTCCCAACTGCTCCAAAAACACCCCCAGACCTTACCTGATCTCAGCTGCTTGATCCTGCCATTGCTGGCGCTGGGGTCCACGGGCAGGAAATCTTTGAACCAGGTGATTTCGGGGTCGGGGTTGCCGCTGGCGGCGCAGAGCATCGTGGCCGTCCGTGTCCTCTCCACCACCTTCAGCTGCGGCCCCATGTCGATGTTGGGGAAGCCAGGGGGTAGCTGGTCCTCTGAGGGGTGGGAGAAGGGAGGGAAGGGGTTAAAAATGGGGTCAGTGGGGTCAGTGGGGCACCCCAAGGGGAGCATCGGGCGGGCGCCGCCCCACAAATTTAGACACGGGATGATCCTTGGTGGAAAATATGGGACACAGTAAAATCGTCCATCCTGTCCTCAAAGTTCCCCAAAATTCCCCAAAATTCAAAAAAAATCAGCTGAGCTCCCTGCTCCTCTCAATCCCACCTGAGCAATCCCAAAAACGCTGAGCGATTTGTGATAACCCCTCCAAGACCTCAGAGCTCGCCCCAAAATATCTCCCCCCGCCCCTGATTGCTGTGGGATGGAGCAGAGCTGTCTCCTGCTGGTTGCCACAGCTATTTTTACATTTTTTTTTCCCCCAGAAATGAGTGTTTGGGGTTGGGCAGCTGGGAGGGAGGATGCCAGGGTGAGATTTGGGAGGGTTTCTCTGCCATCTCCAACGAGCTGTGTCAGGGAATCGCAGCCCGGGGAGCCCCCGGCGTTGGATCCGTCCCAAAAAACAGGTGAGGGAACAGAAGGGAAACCATGCAGGGAATTGAGAAAAAGGTGGGATCCTTAAAAAATGAGCATCCATCACAATCAGCTCCCAGGGGTGCTGGGATGGGGTTGAGGAGGGAAAAACCCTACAAACACAGCCAGGGCTGGTTCTATGGGGTGGGAACAGAGGAACGGAGCCAAATGCACACAGAAATCCAAAGAAACAGCTGAACTGGCTGTGGTGGGTGGGTTTTTATAGGATCCCAGCGGGGTTTAGGCTGGCAGAGAAAGAGCTCAGAGCCCACCCAGTGTCACCCCTGCCATGGCAGGGACACCTCCCACTGTCCCAGGGTGATCCCAGCCCCAATGTCCAGCCTGGCCTTGGGCACTCAAAGGGATCCACAAAGTGTCCAGCTTCTCTGGGCACCCCGTGCCAGGGCCTCCCCACCCTCTCAGGAAACAATTCCTTCCTAATATTTAATCCAAACCTTCACTCTTTCACTTTAGAGCCATTTTTTTTTGTTATAAGCCGTTTTTTTTTTTTTTTTTAAAGCGTTCTGGTGCATCTGAAGCACCTCTAACCCAGATTTTGTATTCCAAACCAGCACTTTTTACCTTAAAGCCATTTTTTTTTTGGTTTAAAGCTGTTCTGGTGCATCTGAAGCACCTCTAACCCAGGAATTTGTATCCCAAACCAGCACTTTTTACCTTAAAGCATTTTTTTTTTTTTTGGTTTAAAGCCATTCTGGTGCATCTGAAGCACCTCAAACCCAGGATTTTGTATCCCAAACCAGCACTTTTTACCTAAAGCCATTTTTTTTTTTGGTTTAAAGCCATTCTGGTGCATCTGAAGCACCTCTAACCCAGGATTTTATATCCCAAACCAGGGCTGCTCACACCCATCCTCACCCAGGGGCTGTCCCATCCTTTGGAGCTGCACTGGGACACCCAGGACCCCCCAAACCACGCACCCCCAAACCCCCCAACCCCATCAGCGATCTCAGACTGGCACAGGGGGCTCTGGGCATTGTGCACAGCTTCCAGCCAGGCTTTCCTGGTCCTCCCTCCCCTCCTCCCTCCCCTCCCCAGCCCGAGCCGCATTGGCTGCAGATGACATCACTATTGATCCCTGCCTTGCTCCCCTCCCTGCTGATGCTGCTCCAGCTGCCTCTGTGGCACAGAGAAAGCTCCAAGCTCGGGTTTGAGACAGCTCAGGGCACCCTGAACCCTCACTGAGGCTGTTTGGGCTCTGTGCCCGGCAGAACCCCAAAACCAAGCTGGAATATCGGGGTGCAGGAATTACAGGAGTGTAGGTTCAGGGTACAGGGATAGATAAAGGGACAGAAAAAAAGGGTGTGAGTTCTCCTTCTGAAAGCAGCTCAGGCAACTGCAGGGATAAAAAAGAAGCAGAGACGAGCTGGAGATGCTTCAAGGGCACATCTGGGCAGCTGCTGCTGCTGCTGGGATGGCTCAAAGCTTTTTCCCAAGGGTGCCATCCCAACACCCAGCCCATCCCTGGATTACACCCAGCCCTTCCCAGCGAGCTGAGGAATCACCCCAAAGCCTCTCTGAGCAAAGGAGAGCGAGAAAGAAAAGGGGAGAAAGGATGGAAAGGGAGGAGAGAGCAGCATTTCAACTCTCATTTATAATAAATCCCACCCGGGGACACTCTCCGTGCCCGGGGACACAAAATTAACCCACAACACCGAGGGTCCCCATCCCCAGCGAGGAGGGGACACAGCTTCTGCTGTCCCCCTGTCACTCTGCGAGGTTTCGAGCTAATTAGCCGTGCTGGAAATGAGGATGATTAAGGAAGATAAAGCGGGTGGTGCCGCTGCTCTTCTCCCCGCAGGGCGCGCAGCCGTTCAATAATTCAGAGGAGGAGGAGGGTGTGAGTTTGTGCAGACACGGACTCGGTGCTCAGAGCCACGAGGATGCTCTGAAGAGGAGAGGAGGAGGGATTTTTTGCTCTCTTCGGGAGAGATGGAGCATTTTTTTTCCCCACACAGCCTCGCTCAGAGTGGAAAAGGCAGCAGAGATGGAGCAGCTCGAGCGACGTGGGTTTTAATCGGGATCAAAATCAAAACCCAGCACTCTCCAACCCAGCCTTACTCCTTTCATCACGCCCCTGAGCCCTCGAGCTGCCCTCTCCTCAGGCATCCTGGCACCGGGAGCTTTGTAAAATCACCTCAACAAGTTATTTCCACCCAGGTGATCCCCACCTGAGCCTCAGCTCTGTCGCTGCCCAGCCAAAGATAATTTCAGAGCAGGGAGGAGTCTCAGAGTCTCATTAATGTGCTCTGGCTGCTGATCCCATTTCTCTGGAGCTGAAAGTTTTACTATGGAAACGGGAATGAAATTTTTTTGCTGTGAAAACCGGCGATGTTGTTAAAATTTTTGGGTTCACAGGCAATAAATGAAGCTTTTGTGCTGGACCCTGAAATAGGGCAGGGGTTTCCTCCCCTGTGTTCCCTCCACTGCCGTGTCCCCACGTCCCCTCCTTCCACAGGGACCTGAGCTAAAACGACTTTGATGTTATTCAGAAGCTACAGAATTAATCTGCTGCCAATGTCACCCGATTTTCGGGTCAGCACAAGGAAAGCCAAACCAGTCAGGGTGGAAGAAAGGCTGCCAGGAATTTTCCAGATGGCAAAGAAGCGTTTCAGAGGGGGCAGCTCCCCTTTCCCACGTGTTCCCGTGGGGTCTCTGCTCTCTGCTGAGCACCCAGAGCTGCTTCTCGTTCCTTTTTTGTGATTTAAAGCCAACAATCACCAAAAAAACCCCCAAAAGAACAGCAGGAATCTCGCTAGGACTTCACATCCGTGCCGGATTCACTCTCAGAGAGGGAAACGTGCGAGGGAAATTCAGGCAGGAGCTGTAAAAGGAATTGTCTGAATTCTTCAGGAAAGGAAACCAAGAGGGAATCGCTAGGATTTGTAAAAATCTGTCCCCAGAAGGGAGTCCCACAGCTCTGATGTGTCCAACAGCCCCTTGACCCCTGAGCTCTGGACAAAAAAATCCTCTGCTCTGGACCCTGTGACCCTCAGGCCACCTCCCACTGCCCCAGGGTGCTCCAAGCCCTGTCCAACCTGGTCCTGGATCCTTCCAGAGGGTCCACAACCTCTCTATCTACCCCAAGAAATTCAGATATAAATATATTTTCTGGGATTGGGGAGCTTGGAGAACCAACACCCACAGGGAACCGGGGTGCCTGTGCCAAGCACCTTCCTCCCTGCATGAATTACACCAAAAAACATCAGCAGCTGGAGCCTGAAACAACTGGAAAACGCTTCCAAAATCTGTTTTGTTTTTTTTTTTTCTTTCCTTTCCTTGGAGCTGTGCAGGAGTCAGGTTTGCAGCTGTGGGAAGAAGGCAAGAACAGCCAGTCCCCACGGAGGAGCAGAGCAGGAAGGACAGCAGAGCTGCTCTGAATGTCCATCACAGCTCAAAAGCTCCCAAAGGCTCCCTCCCCTGCAGTTTCCTGTTTTTTAAGTGAAATTTCTGCACATGGGTTTGTGTCAGGGCCTGATCCAGGAGTAACCACGTGCATGAACCAGAGGGGTTTGTGCTCAATCCCTTCCGCAGCTGCATTGAGCAGGGAGGGAAGTGTTGTTTTTCTCTCCTGAAAATGAGGAAATATTTTCTGGAAAATGAGGAAATATTTTCTGAGTTATTTGCTGTTCTGGAACCTCGCTGGTGCTGCATGGAGGAACACGCAGGTGATGTCTGGGGTCACGGCAACACAGCCCAGATAAATAAAATCTTATAAAACAAAGGCCTTGTTACCCTTGTAAAACTCCTCTGTTATGTGAGAAAAGCTCGTGAGGAGAAAAAGAATGAATTTCTAATAAATGTGGTATTGACAGAAGTACAAAATTCAAACAACAGAAGGAGAAAAACAACACCAAGGCTGCACCTGGTGTTTTTTCTGAATGTTTGAATGCTTGTGCTGTAGGTGACCAACAGTGGTGAGCTGTTAAACAACAGCAATAATAAATTAAATAAAATAATAGCAATAATAAATTAAATAAAATAACAGCAATAAATAAATAAATCTAGCAGTTTAGCAGCCAGTGAATATGCAACATGAATGACAACATGCAAAGGTTTATAAATGAGAAGATTTTGGGAATAAACAGCTTTTGGCCCTTGGAGAGGTATTTTGACAAGCACGTGTGTGTGTTGTGGATGCCCCAACAGCGTCTGCAGCTGCTGGGGCCAGGCTGGCACTCCCCAGAGGGTGCCAAGGCACCAGGTTCTGCAGGTGACAGCTGCCACCCGTCCCCAAAATGGGCAGCAGCCCTGCAGCAGCCTCCTCTCCTCGCTCAGCATCATCTCTGCAGGCAGAGCAGAGCCACCGAGGAGGAGGAGGGAGAGAAAAAGACAAACAGGAGAGTGGGTGAGTGCAAAGAGGGGAGGAACGGAGATGCCAACATGCTCACTTTGTCATTGTGCACCGGGCTGGGTGCTTTTAGCTCTCCCAGCAGCTAAAAACGCAGAGAAAGAGGAGATAAATTGGGCTGTGTAAGAGCTGAGGGGTGAGGAGGGATGGGGTAACTCCAGCTGAGCAGGGAAGGGGAGGATGTGCTGCAAAATCTGCTCCTCAGCATCATCCTGGCGCATCCTGCAGTTGATTCCTGCTCCCTCAGGGTCCAGTTTTGGACCTCTCAGACAGCTGCAGGACCTTCCCTTGCCACCTCTCGTGGCCAAATTCCCTGGAATTTTGGGGAGGAATTTCCCAGGGGCGCAAACCTGGAATGTCACTGCAGGAAGGAGCCCTTCCCCCAAACCTCCACATCTCCCAAGGAATTCTCTGCAACGAGCATGAACAGCTCTGCTCCCACCCTCTGGGATAACCACACTGCTGTCACACTGAGCTGTTCCAATCTCCTGACAGCTCCAGCCCACCTCGTTCCTCCAACAGAAGGTGAAATGCCACGCCAGGCGCAGAATCCCAAGGCACCCACACCAATCTGTCAGGCGTGACTGGACCCCGCTGCCAGCACCCTGCCAACATCCTGGCAGCCCCCAGCCCGCAGCAGAGACATTCCCAGCTCCAAAATCATCTCAGGGGTTCTACCCTGTGCCCTTCATGCCCGGAGTCAATTCTCTGCCTGTCCTAGGTTAGCTGAGTATTGTATTCCTATCATCTGCTTATGTTAGAGGAAAGTTAAACAACCCTTCTGTAACTATACATGAGTCGAGACTGCTCTGGTTTGTTTGGTGATGTTCCTCCCTTCAAGGACAATGGGAGGGAAAGGGACAAGACACACACGTTTTCTTTTTTTTTCTCCCTTTCTCTGGACTTGTTTTTCCTCGAATTTTTTTTTCTTCGTCGTCTGAGAATTGGAGGATTCTCGTGGCACGACAGGCGAGAAAGATCCTTCAGTGAACCACCGGAGAGAGACTCTGTCCAACCCCTCTGGGGGCCCCGAGGGGAAGCCACTCCCAGGAGGGAAGAGAAAGGCTTTGGGATCAACAGCTGGTTCCACAATTTTTTTTTGGTTTTTTTTGTTTGTTTTTATAATTTAAATAAATAGGTTTTTTTCCCCTTTTCTTTTCACTTTCCTCTCTGTGGAAAAGTTTGTCTCCAGGGCCCGGGTGGGGAAAAGAGAGAGAGAGGAGGTTTGCTGGAACTTGGGAGTGTTTTGCTTCCATTAAATTCATTCAAACCACGACATTTTCTGGTGCATTGGCCGGGAAATTTGGGAAAAAATCAGGTTTTAAACCCACGACACTGCCTCACGCTGGGGACTCCCAGTTTGGCTCTGCACTCATACGGGAGGATTGGAGCTGCTTGTGGAAAGGAAGGCTGGAATTGCTGCAGGAAAAGCAGCTGGACCATGGGCAGAGCTGTTCCCCAGCCCTGTGGGGTTTCATCACTGCCTGGAGCTGCTGAAATCGTTGTCAGGCACAGTCACTGCAGAGAGAAGGGCTTTTACTGCCAGTGCAAAAAAAAAGAAAAAAAGAAAAAAAAAAAAAAAACAAAAAAAAAAAACCCCAAAAAACGCTACTCAAACAGCCATGGCTTCATCCCTGGCCAAGATGAATTCACCAAGATGAATTCACATCCCTGAATTCACATTCACCAAGATGAATTCCCAAAGCTGAACTCCCCAAAGCTGAATTCTCCAAAACTGAACTCCACAAAGCTGAACACCCCAAAGCTGAATTCCCCAAAACTGAATTCCCCAAAGTTGAATTCCCCAAAACTGAATTTCCTAAAGATGAATTCCCAAAGCTGAACTCCCCAAAGCTGAACTCCATAAAGTTGAATTCCCCAAAACTGAACTCCCCAAAACTGAGCTCCCCAAAACTGAATTCACCAAAATTCAACTCTCCAAAGCTGAACTCCCCAAAACTGAATTCCCTAAACCTGAACTCCCCAAAGCTGAACTCCCCAAAGCTGAACTCCCCAAGCTGAACTCCCCGAAACTGAACTCCCCAAAGCTGAATTCCCCAAAGCTGAATTCCCCAAAGCCAAAATCCTCTCGGGAGCTCTGGGGCAGCGATCCACCACACCCCACTGCCACCAGCATCACCCGCAGCGCCCTGGGGTTTGAACACAGAACATCCCTGATGGGTTTTAGGGTATCCTAAACCCTCAAATGGGGCAGTCTGGGTGCTCAGGGATCTCAGGGATCTCCAGGGTGATGACAGCAAACATGCAGAGCGGCAGCTCCCTCCCCCACAGGCGGTTCAGGGAGCGTGTTTCAAACAGATGACACGAGGGAGGCAGCCGTGTAAACATCCTCTGCAACGGGGACGACTTGGAAAAAGCAGCAGAACAAAATGGAGAAGGGAAAACTGTTTTCTTGGAGAGTGCACGGAGCCAAGGACCTCTGGGAAGAGGGGAGAAGCCCAGAAAGGCACAAGAGGAAAAACAATTCTGTTGGTCGCAGCTGTGTGAAAGCTCAGGCAGATTCACAACCATCCCAACCCCAGCACATCGAGGGATTCCTCAGGGAATTTTCCCGAGCCACGTTTCTGTGTGTGATGTTCCTAAAACTGGGGAAGGGGTTTTAGGAGGGGAGGGAGATGGTGAGAGTTCTTGGGTAACTCGGGTTGGGGGGAAACTCAGAGCAAAATCCAGTGTGACCTCCTGAAGGGGGCCAGGTTTAGTTCTGGGTCCTACAAAGATCTGAGAGGCCAGAACAAAGCAGGACAAAGCAAAATGAACCAGAATAAACCAGAATAAACCAGAATAAATCAGAATAAACCAGAATGAACCAAAATGAACCAGAACAACCAGAAGAAACCAGAACCACAAGAAACCAGAATAAACCAGAACAAACCAAAATTAACCAGAACCAGAACAAACCAGAACAAACCAGAATGAATGAAAATGAACCAAAATGAACCAGAACAAACCAGAATAAACCAGAACAAACCAGACCCAGAAGAAACCAGAGGAAACCAGAACAAACCAAACCAAACCAAACCAAACTGAACCAGAAGCCAAAACCAGAACAAACCAAACCAAACCCAATCCAACCAAGCCAAACCAAACCCAACCAATCCAAACCAAACC
>VKON01000190.1:226019-236450 GCA_009741485.1 Malurus cyaneus samueli | reverse complement strand
AACCAAACCCAACTCAATCCAACTCAACTCAACTCAACTCAACTCAACTCAACTCAACTCAACCAAACCAACTCCAGGAGGACTTTGTGCCTCAGCCATGGATTTTTAACACCCCTCCCACCCAGCTGAGGGGAGGGAAGAGCTGAAGGGCCCCTTCCCCCGTGACCCTGGCCAGGTTCTTTACCTCGGAGGACGGTGAGCTTGGCATGCACAGTGACCTCCCCATGAGGGTTCTGAGCAACGCACTCGTAAATGTTCTCGTCGCGGGGAGTCCGGAGGGGCTGGATCCTCAAAACAGCGCCGGCACTTTCGTCAAATTCAATGGTCTGGGGGACAGAGGCACACAGACACACACATTAATAAACATCCTTGGGTCCCAAGTGGAAGCTTCGTTCCAAAGGAGACCCCAAGGCCCCCACATAGCCAGCTCGGCTCCCCAGTGACCTTCAGGTGACACAATTGTCACAGTCACACCCTGCCAGGGGTCACCACCCCACCAAACCCACAGTGTGAATCTCAGAGGCTCCAAAAAAACGAGCCAGGGTATGGGGTGAGTGCTCAGAGCGCGACTGGGATGAAGAGGATGAAACAACCCAAAGGAAAACAAAACAAAAACGAGCCCCTGCCTCGTTCCTCCATCTGCAGGGGCAGCTGACACCACAAAGCTCCTCTGAGCACGCAGCTGCCTGGCAGGGCTGAGTCCCACAGCGAATTCCACAGCGTGACCTCCCAGGCCTTGCTCCTCCGCTCTCATTTCTATCTAAACAATGCCAATTGCTTGGCTCTGCTTGCCAACAACTGCAGTGTTTACTCCAGACTGTCCCAGGATTAAAATGCTGAGCCAGGGACGGGTAGGAAAGGTTTTCGTTTACAGAGCTGAAGTGCCACCGGTTTAGTTGGGGTTTCTTAGGGAAGGAGGAAGTTATAGCCCAGGAATGGGGGAAAAAAACCAACAAAACAAAATTAAAAACTATATATTGGAATAAAAATATAATTGAGCCAAGTTTTCTCCTTGCTTTGGAACAAATCCAGCTGTTGACACAGCCAAGAGCCTGCATTTCACTCCTCCTGCTGCTAAAACTCCTCCCCTTCCAAATTTCCCTTCATTATCAGGTCCCAGAACGTCCTGAGAGGAGCAGGGGCTGCTTTGTGTCAGTCTCTCTCTTCACACAGACACCAGAACTCAGGGACAGCTGGGATTTTTCAGCTCTTACCTCAAACCTCTGAGAGTTCACTTTCTTCCCTTTCTTGTTCCAGGTGACCCTGGGCTTGGGGTCTCCGGTGGCTTGGCACACGAAGGAGGCCACCCCTCCCGACACTCCAATTTGGTCCACAGGCTTTTTTATGAACACAGGGGGACCTTCAGGGGACAAAAAAAAAAAAAAAGTAATATCATCATTGGCAGACACGAAGACAAACCCTGATAAATACAGTTTGTAATTAATAGCAGCGATTCTTAATGATCCCAGTTGAAATTAAACCTCTTGGCCTTTTTCTCCCTCCACTTTCCATGTGAAGAAGCTCCAGCAGAAAAATGATTAAGAGTTTGATCCTGCGGAGAGATTTCAGTGTTGCAAAGCCTCCTTTACTCCTGAAAAGTGGACTTTTAAATTGTTTTGTACAGGGGAAATTGCCCTTGCAAAAGCCATCTAATGAGCGTCACCAGAAGCTGGTGGAGCTGAAAACAACACTTAGGAACAGTGAATTGCACTTCCCAGCTCCTTGGAGATGACCAAGGGATGGGGGAGATTTACAGGAACACAGCCAAAGAAGGGGAAAAAGTGGGAGAAGGAACGTGGAATAGATGCAGCAGGACGTGGCACACAGAGATTTTGGGGAAAATGGTGTGAAAGAGGATGATGCCTTTGGGATGTGGAACTCCTGTGGCTTGTGGCACTTCTGCTTCCACCTGCAAGCCCTTCCCAGCATTGGATGGACTTTCTGACCAAGGAAGGTGTCAGCTCGATGCTTTAGGATTTAACTTCTCTATTTCTATATCTCTGTAACCCTGGGATTCTCCAGTGGGTAACGCAGACAGTGCTGAGCTCCTGCTCTCCCATTTTGACACAAAACAATTCCTCTGCAGCCCCAAATTCAAGGACACCTCCCTGGGCCAGGCCCCAACAGATGGAAAGAACAGAGAATTGGGGGAGCCAAGTTGGAGTTTTTGACTGCATTGGCTGCAGCTGCAATTGGAGGATTCAGCAAATCCCGATTTTGTGCAAATGGACAAAAGTGAGAAAGGGTGAAAAAGCCGTGAGCCATTGTCCATTGTGGGTGTGGGACTGCCCTGGATGGCCCTGAAGGCCCTGCAATAAATGGAAATTATTTTGATTCTCTCAATTCTGTCCAATTTCTGTTTTAGGTAAACCCAGATTTTTTGGCATCAGTGGAACCCAGCCCGGAGCATCACCCAGGGACCCCCCAGCTCTGCCTTCCCCTCCCCTGAAAGGAACAGAAAAACCAAGATCTGATCACAGAATCTGGTACCTGAAGGCCCTGCCATAAACAGAACTGCTTTGGATTCTCTGAATTTTGCCCAGCCTCTGGTTTAGGGAGCTGGATTTTAGGTATCATGCTCAGGAGCGTTTGTGCAGATCCCTCACCCACTGGGAGTCCTCCTTCCACGCTCCAACCCGCTTTCCTCGCACAGCTCCCTCTCATCTAGTTAGCTTCAAATTTATTGAAATATTTAAATCACGAGGCCGCAGCTGTGTTCGAATAAAATCACTCAGATCATAAAGTTGCCGTCTGTTTTCTGCGAGAAAAGCTGAGCACGTGACCCCCAAAATGTGGATATTTATCTACACACACTCCAGAGCCTTTAAAATAAACAAAACAGCCTCCCCCAGGGCTTGACAGGAGGGCAAACGGGCACTGGGGAGAAATCTCCAGGGTTTTTTAGGGGTCAAAAGACAAAAGGAAACCTTCTCCCTTTCCGGTGTGGCCAGCAGTATATACTCCTATAAAATTTTTTTATTTTTTTATTATAAATTACTTTTATAAGTAAAGCTCATGTGATGCAATCAAGCATTTGTTTCCACGCTGGAGGTAAACACAATTCGCCGGAGCCGTTTGCGTCCCCGCTCCCAACGCCGTGTGTACAAAGCAGTTTATAAATACCCAAATCTATATTTAGAGGTCACAGTCGTCCCTGCAATGTTACAGCTAAAGGTTATCGAGCAAGCCCCGCTGGAGGAGAAAGGTAAAACCCAAATTTTCCTCCAGGCTCAAATATAAAAGCCAGCCGTGCCCCCGACTTCCTTCCTGCCTTCACCTCCGCTCGATATCTGAAGGAGTCGATGCTGAAGGTACAGCTAAAAACATCCAGGGCTTTTAAGAATGTTTTATCGATGCAAGCTCATTTCCTAAAATAAAAGCCCCTAATAAACCTTAATGTCACGCATCCATTTGAGCGGGCGCAGGCAGAGCGATGAGAGCGCAGCCGAGGAGAAAAACAAGGTTCTATTTCAGTGCTGAAAAATGGGATGGGACTCCCAAAAACCTGGGAGTTATTGCTCAGCATCTCTTTTTTGGGGTCCTGTGGTGTCTTAGTGGATGGTGATGGGGAAGCTGAGCTGCCTGGGAATGGGGTTTTTCCTGAGCCCCTGCAATTCCCAGGGAAAATAAATTTTTTTTTTGACAGTGAGAGACACAAGGCGCCAAGCAAAAACTCTGACTATTCCTTCACCACTGTCTTGGAAAATGGGTGAAAATCAGAGCTAAATTGTTGATTTTAAACCTGCCCAAGCCTCTAAGCTGCAGATTTGATCCTTTCCCGCTCCATGCTCTCCACTGCTGCAGCTCCAGACACCACGGTGCTCGTCAGTGCCCACTCTGAGAGCTGAGAAACCTTCTCCTCTCTGGGGAGGAAAGAGCCAGGGCTGGCACAGGAGAGGGGCTGGAGGTCCTGGGTGCTGGAATTCCTGGGTGCTGGAGATCTGGAGATCTTGGGTGCTGGAGATCCAAAGTGCTGATGATCCATGGTGCTGGAGATCCACAGTGCTGGACTGCTCCAGGCTGGAGCCCTTCGAACATGTCACAGGTGGGCTCTCCAGGATCAGGGGTTATCTTCATGTTTTTTGGGGTCTTCTGCTGTTTTTTGGGGTCTCTGGGTGGTTTTATGGGGTTTTTCTCAGGTCCCTGTGGCTCTGGGGAAGGTGGAGAGGCTCTCCTTCCCCGGGCTGGGATGATGAAGATTTGCTGTGTGGTGAGGGAAAAGCTGGAGCTTCGTGTGGGTCGGTGGGATGGGCACGTGGGCTTGGCTGAGTGGGCACCAGGGGGCTCAAAAAATGGGAAAAACCTTAAAAAAACCTTAAAAAAACCTTAAAAACCTTCAAAAACCTCAAAAACCTTCCAAAGGCATGTTTGGTGGCTGCCTGGCTTTTGTCTCGGTGCATTGCTGGTGCTGTGGGCGAGGGGCCCTTTCAGGCAGGCTCCTGAGCGAGTGGGTTGGTTTTTCTGTGCAGCTCATTGTCGAGGTGCCTTTCTGGGGGTGGCGGGAGCAGGGGGCAGCAGGGGAAGCGCAGGGGGGAGTTTTGTCATCCACAGGAGGCAGCAGGGTCCTTGCTGTGGGGCTGGAAGTGAGGGGAGGGGGCTGGGTGGGGTTGGGAGGAGGCAGAAGCAGTGCTGCAGCCACTTTGGGACAGAGGGACAGTGGGACACCGGGACAGAGGGATGGAGGACAGGGATGCAGGGCAGAGGGATGGAGGGACAATGGAACACAGGGACAGAGGGATGGAGGGACAATGGGATACAGGGACAGAGGGATGGAGGGACAATGGAACACAGGGACAGAGGGATGGAGGGACAGTGGGACACAGGGACAGCTGGGACAGTGGGACTGCGTGCTTCACTTCGAGCTGGCCACGGCGTGGTGGAGCTGTGGGGATCCCAGGCAGCATGGAGGGGTTGGCTGTGGGTTTGGTCACCAGCTCCCTGGATCTCCAGCACCTTGGGTGGTCAGTGCTCTGGATCTCCAGCACCTTTGGGTCATCAACACCTTGGGTGGTCAGCTCTCTGCATCTCCAACACCTCAGATCACCAGCACCTTGAGTAGTCAGTGGTCTGGATCTCCAGCACCTTTGGGTCACCAGCACTTTGGATCATCACCGCCCTGGATCACCAAGCACCTTGGATGGTCAGCATGCTGGATCACGATCTCCTTGGATGGTCAGCACCCTGGATCTCCAGCACCTCAGTTCTCCAACACTTTGGATCATCACCACCATGGGTCACCAGCACTTCTGATCATCAGCGCTTTGGATCTCCAGCACCCTGGATCACCCAGGATCTCCAGAACCTTGGATCTCCAGCTCCCTGGATCACCCAGGATCTCCAGAACCCTGCATCTCCAGAACTTTGGACCACCAGCACCCTGGATCTCCAGCACTTTGGGTCATCATCACCCTGGATCACCAACACCTCAGATCATCAGCACTTTGGATCTCCAGCACCTGGATCACCCAGGCTCTCCATGTATCCTGGATGACCCAGGATCTCCAGCACCTGGATCTCCAGCACTTTGGATCATCACACCCTGGATCACCAACACCTCAGATCATCAGCACTTTGGATTTCCAGCACTGTGGATCTCCAGCACCATGGATCATCAGCACTTTGGATCTCCAGCACCCAAGATCTCCAGATCTCCAGCACCCAGGAATTCCAGCACCCAGGACCTCCAGCCCCTCTCCTGTGCCAGCCCTGGCTCTTTCCTCCCCAGAGGAGAGGGTTTCTCAGCACCCAGCGAGCACCGAGGTGTCTGGAGCTGCAGCAGTGGAGAGCATGGAGTGGGAAGGGATCAAATCTGCAGCTCAGAGGCTTGGGCAGGTTTAAAATCAACAATTTAGCTCTGATTTTCACCCATTTTCCAAGACAGTGGTGAAGGAATAGTCAGAGTTTTTGCTTGGCGCCTTGTGTCTCTCACTGTCAAAAAAAAAATTTATTTTCCCTGGGAATTGCAGGGGCTCAGGAAAAACCCCATTCCCAGGCAGCTCAGCTTCCCCATCACCATCCACTAAGACACCACAGGACCCCAAAAAAGAGATGCTGAGCAATAACTCCCAGGTTTTTGGGAGTCCCATCCCATTTTTCAGCACTGAAATAGAACCTTGTTTTTCTCCTCGGCTGCGCTCTCATCGCTCTGCCTGCGCCCGCTCAAATGGATGCGTGACATTAAGGTTTATTAGGGGCTTTTATTTTAGGAAATGAGCTTGCATCGATAAAACATTCTTAAAAGCCCTGGATGTTTTTAGCTGTTACCTTCAGCATCGACTCCTTCAGATATCGAGCGGAGGTGAAGGCAGGAAGGAAGTCGGGGGCACGGCTGGCTTTTATATTTGAGCCTGGAGGAAAATTTGGGTTTTACCTTTCTCCTCCAGCGGGGCTTGCTCGATAACCTTTAGCTGTAACATTGCAGGACGACTGTGACTCTAAATATAGATTTGGGTATTTATAAACTGCTTTGTACACACGGCGTTGGGAGCGGGGACGCAAACGGCTCCGGCGAATTGTGTTTACCTCCAGCGTGGAAACAAATGCTTGATTGCATCACATGAGCTTTACTTATAAAAGTAATTTATAAATAAAAAAATAAAAAAAATTTTATAGGAGTATATACTGCTGGCCCACCGGAAAGGGGAGAAGGTTTCCTTTTGTCTTTTGACCCCTAAAAAACCCTGGAGATTTCTCCCCAGTGCCCGTTTGCCCTCCTGTCAAGCCCTGGGGGAGGCTGTTTGTGTCTTATTTTAAAGGCTCTGGAGTGTGTGTAGATAAATATCCACATTTTGGGGGTCACGTGCTCAGCTTTTCTCGCAGAAAACAGACGGCAACTTTATGATCTGAGTGATTTTATTCGAACACAGCTGCGGCCTCGTGATTTAAATATTTCAATAAATTTGAAGCTAACTAGATGAGAGGGAGCTGTGCGAGGAAAGCGGGTTGGAGCGTGAAGGAGGACTCCCAGGGGTGAGGGATCTGCACAAACGCTCCTGAGCATGATACCTAAAATCCAGCTCCTAAACCAGGGGCTGGGCAAAATTCAGAGAATCCAAAGCAGTTCTGTTTATGGCAGGGCCTTCAGGTACCAGATTCTGTGATCAGATCTTGGTTTTTCTGTTCCTTTCAGGGGAGGGGAAGGCAGAGCTGGGGGGTCCCTGGGTGATGCTCCGGGCTGGGTTCCACTGATGCCAAAAAATCTGGGTTTACCTAAAACAGAAATTGGACAGAATTGAGAGAATCAAAATTCCATTTATTGCAGGCCTTCAGGGCCATCCAGGGCAGTCCCACACCCACAATGGACAATGGCTACGGCTTTTTCACCCTTTCTCATTTTTGTCCATTTGCACAAAATCGGGATTTGCTGAATCCTCCAATTCGCAGCTCAGAATAAGTCAAACTCCAATTGGCTCCCCCAATTCTCTGTTCTTTCCATCTGTTGGGGCCTGGCCCAGGGAGGTGTCCTTGAATTTGGGGCTGCAGAGGAATTGTTTTGTGTCAAAATGGGAGAGCAGGAGCTCAGCACTGTCTGCGTTACCCACTGGAGAATCCCAGGGTTACAGAGATATAGAAATAGAGAAGTTAAATCCTAAAGCATCGAGCTGACACCTTCCTTGGTCAGAAAGTCCATCCAATGCTGGGAAGGGCTTGCAGGTGGAAGCAGAAGTGCCACAAGCCACAGGAGTTCCACATCCCAAAGGCATCATCCTCTTTCACACCATTTTCCCCAAAATCTCTGTGTGCCACGTCCTGCTGCATCTATTCCACGTTCCTTCTCCCACTTTTTCCCCTTCTTTGGCTGTGTTCCTGTAAATCTCCCCCATCCCTTGGTCATCTCCAAGGAGCTGGGAAGTGCAATTCACTGTTCCTAAGTGTTGTTTTCAGCTCCACCAGCTTCTGGTGACGCTCATTAGATGGCTTTTGCAAGGGCAATTTCCCCTGTACAAAACAATTTAAAAGTCCACTTTTCAGGAGTAAAGGAGGCTTTGCAACACTGAAATCTCTCCGCAGGATCAAACTCTTAATCATTTTTCTGCTGGAGCTTCTTCACATGGAAAGTGGAGGGAGAAAAAGGCCAAGAGGTTTAATTTCAACTGGGATCATTAAGAATCGCTGCTATTAATTACAAACTGTATTTATCAGGGTTTGTCTTCGTGTCTGCCAATGATGATATTATTTTTTTTTTTTTTTTGTCCCCTGAAGGTCCCCCTGTGTTCATAAAAAAGCCTGTGGACCAAATTGGAGTGTCGGGAGGGGTGGCCTCCTTCGTGTGCCAAGCCACCGGAGACCCCAAGCCCAGGGTCACCTGGAACAAGAAAGGGAAGAAAGTGAACTCTCAGAGGTTTGAGGTAAGAGCTGAAAAATCCCAGCTGTCCCTGAGTTCTGGTGTCTGTGTGAAGAGAGAGACTGACACAAAGCAGCCCCTGCTCCTCTCAGGACGTTCTGGGACCTGATAATGAAGGGAAATTTGGAAGGGGAGGAGTTTTAGCAGCAGGAGGAGTGAAATGCAGGCTCTTGGCTGTGTCAACAGCTGGATTTGTTCCAAAGCAAGGAGAAAACTTGGCTCAATTATATTTTTATTCCAATATATAGTTTTTAATTTTGTTTGTTGGTTTTTTCCCCATTCCTGGGCTATAACTTCCTCCTTCCCTAAGAAACCCCAACTAAACCGGTGGCACTTCAGCTCTGTAAACGAAAACCTTTCCTACCCGTCCCTGGCTCAGCATTTTAATCCTGGGACAGTCTGGAGTAAACACTGCAGTTGTTGGCAAGCAGAGCCAAGCAATTGGCATTGTTTAGATAGAAATGAGAGCGGAGGAGCAAGGCCTGGGAGGTCACGCTGTGGAATTCGCTGTGGGACTCAGCCCTGCCAGGCAGCTGCGTGCTCAGAGGAGCTTTGTGGTGTCAGCTGCCCCTGCAGATGGAGGAACGAGGCAAGGCTCGTTTTTGTTTTGTTTTCCTTTGGGTTGTTTCATCCTCTTCATCCCAGTCGCGCTCTGAGCACTCACCCCATACCCTGGCTCGTTTTTTTGGAGCCTCTGAGATTCACACTGTGGGTTTGGTGGGGTGGTGACCCCTGGCAGGGTGTGACTGTGACAATTGTGTCACCTGAAGGTCACTGGGGAGCCGAGCTGGCTATGTGGGGGCCTTGGGGTCTCCTTTGGAACGAAGCTTCCACTTGGGACCCAAGGATGTTTATTAATGTGTGTGTCTGTGTGCCTCTGTCCCCCAGACCATTGAATTTGACGAAAGTGCCGGCGCTGTTTTGAGGATCCAGCCCCTCCGGACTCCCCGCGACGAGAACATTTACGAGTGCGTTGCTCAGAACCCTCATGGGGAGGTCACTGTGCATGCCAAGCTCACCGTCCTCCGAGGTAAAGAACCTGGCCAGGTCACGGGGGAAGGGGCCCTTCAGCTCTTCCCTCCCCTCAGCTGGGTGGGAGGGGTGTTAAAAATCCATGGCTGAGGCACAAAGTCCTCCTGGAGTTGGTTTGGTTGAGTTGAGTTGAGTTGAGTTGAGTTGAGTTGAGTTGGATTGGAGTTGGGTTTTGGTTTGGTTGGTTTGTTTGGTTTTGGTTTTGGTTGTTGGTTTTGGTTTGGGTTGGTTTGATTGGGTTTGGTTTGGTTTTGGTTTGGTTGGTTGTTCTGTTTGGTTCTGGTTCAGTTTGGTTTGGTTTGGTTTGGTTTGTTCTGGTTTCCTCTGGTTTCTTCTGGGTCTGGTTTGTTCTGGTTTATTCTGGTTTGTTCTGGTTCATTTTGGTTCATTTTCATTCATTCTGGTTTGTTCTGGTTTGTTCTGGTTCTGGTTAATTTTGGTTTGTTCTGGTTTATTCTGGTTTCTTGTGGTTCTGGTTTCTTCTGGTTGTTCTGGTTCATTTTGGTTCATTCTGGTTTATTCTGATTTATTCTGGTTTATTCTGGTTTATTCTGGTTCATTTTGCTTTGTCCTGCTTTGTTCTGGCCTCTCAGATCTTTGTAGGACCCAGAACTAAACCTGGCCCCCTTCAGGAGGTCACACTGGATTTTGCTCTGAGTTTCCCCCCAACCCGAGTTACCCAAGAACTCTCACCATCTCCCTCCCCTCCTAAAACCCCTTCCCCAGTTTTAGGAACATCACACACAGAAACGTGGCTCGGGAAAATTCCCTGAGGAATCCCTCGATGTGCTGGGGTTGGGATGGTTGTGAATCTGCCTGAGCTTTCACACAGCTGCGACCAACAGAATTGTTTTTCCTCTTGTGCCTTTCTGGGCTTCTCCCCTCTTCCCAGAGGTCCTTGGCTCCGTGCACTCTCCAAGAAAACAGTTTTCCCTTCTCCATTTTGTTCTGCTGCTTTTTCCAAGTCGTCCCGTTGCAGAGGATGTTTACACGGCTGCCTCCCTCGTGTCATCTGTTTGAAACACGCTCCCTGAACCGCCTGTGGAGGAGGGAGC
>VKON01000190.1:212921-225994 GCA_009741485.1 Malurus cyaneus samueli | reverse complement strand
ATTTTTGTTTTCCAAACACAGGAAAGGGCTGTTCTTTTTATTCTAGTAATGAGCACAGAGTCAACCAGGTCCTTCAGATGTCTAAAAATTCCCTTTCAGGAGAGGCACTAAAAACCATTACCCTCACTCAAAAACACCCAGCAGGAGGAAATTCACCGCTTTTTGGTGCATTCACACACGTGCAAAAAACACAAAGGTGTTCTCCCTTCCATCTTTGAGAAAAAAAGATAAAAATGACACCACAAAGCCACTCGTGGGCAAAGTTATTTAGGTTTTAACTTTGCCTTTTTAACACAACCCACGGTGTTGTCCCAGGTTTGGGATCGTTCCCGTGATTGGGATTCAGATGTTCAGCTCTGACCTTGGGCGGTGGCGGCGGGGAGGTGACAGCGGGTGACAGCTCTCATCTGTCACACCTGCCCGTCTGCGGGCTCCAGACACCACACGCGGCTCGGGAACAGACCTCGGGTGGCACCGAGAGCAGCTGCAGCCTCGGGAGGCTGAGACATAAACAAAATAACCATGAAAACATCGAAGGAGAGAACTCAGACCTTCCCCCGACAGAGGAAAATTGATAGCAGGACAAAAGCTTTTGGAATTTCCCAAAAAATAGAGACAGCACAAAGACTGGCATCCCCAAGAAGACTCCATGAAACCATGAGAAAACACAAAAAAAATGAGAAATCCTCCAAAAAACCATGAGAAATCCCCCAAAATCCATGAGAAGACCCCAAAAAAGGTCAGGAGCTGGAATCTGATGACCCCTGTGGGTCTCCCTTCCAAGCCAGGATATTCCACGATTCTGTGCAAGAGAACTGGAGCAAACTGGGGAGGAGGGAGGTGTTCCAAACCAGAGAAAGGAAGCGAAGATCAGCCGGAGGAGACAAACCATGGAGCAGATGAAAACGGGAGAGAGCAGCCAAATTTGAGACAGATGGAGAGTGGGGAGCAAGAACGCGCTGTTTGGAACGGGACCGTGTTCCAAGGCGGCATTAGGGAGCGGGGGAGAGGGGGAGAGGGAAAAATGAGAGATCCAGAATTCATATTTTTCTTCAGGACAAAGCTGCAAACTGGGAGAAGGACTGAGAGGAGTCGAACTCTAACCCTAAATCAAACCTTAATTGTAACCCCATGACCCTAACCCTAATCCTAACTTTAACCCCAACCAAACACTAACCCAAACTGTAATCCTAACCTAACCCTAACCCAAACCTTAACCATAACCCAAATCTTAACCCTAACTGTAACCTAAATCTTAACCCTAACACAAACCTTAACCCTAACACAAACCTTAACCCGAACCTAACCCAAACCTTAAACCTAACCCTAACCCAAATCTTAACCCTAACCGGAAGCTTAACCGTAACCCCAACCCAAAACTTAACCCTAATCCTAACCCAAACCGTAATCCTAATGTAACCCTAACCCAAACCTTAACCCCAACCTAACACTAACCCAAACCTTAACCCTAACCCAAACTTTAACCCTAATCCTAACCCATGATACTCCACGAGATTGAGGACATCCCTCAGAGAGGCCCTGCAGATCCTCTGGTCCCTGTGAACCCCACGGTTCCACTGACAGATTTTGCACTTTTTCCTTTTTCAGAGCCGTTCCTCAGCACCTCACAAAATTCAAGTGAGGGTTTCCTGACAGAACAAACAAACGGGGAGTGAATTATGTTCCATTTCCCCGTCAATAACTTCTCCCCATCATCATAAAAAGTCCATTAAGCGGTAATTGGGGAGGCAGGAGCAGGCAGGGCTGGCCCAGGGAGCGGCAGCACGCTCGTTCCCCAACTGGCCTTTTCTGGGAAAGGCAGACAGGATAATTATAGGCTTCAGACGGAGACTTCCTCTCACTGTCAGCAGCTCTTGGCTCCCTTCAGGGAGACGGGACTGGCAAGGTTGGGCAAAGGAGGGTAAAAAAAGACTGAGGAGGTTTTCTTTTTTTTTTTTTGGGAAGTGAAATGCTTCCACCTGGCTATTCCCCTGCTGCTGAGACGCCAAAGGCCTTGGCTGACACAGAAAAATGGGCTGCTACAGGATGCAGACTGTCCCCCTGCGGGGATGGGGATGGGGATGTCACCTGGAGGATTAACCCATAGGACATGGGGATGTCACCTAGAGGATCACCCCTGCAGGGATGTCACCTGAAGGATCACTCCGTGGGAATGGGAAATGTCACTTGGAAGATCACCTGGACATGGGGAATGTCACCTGGAGGATCATCCCATAGGACATGGGGAATGTCACCTGGAGGATCACTCCTGTGATGTCATCTGGAGGATCACCCCATAGGACATGGGAATGTCACCTGGAGGATCACCCCTGTGGGTACAGCAATGTCACCTGGAGGATCACATGGACATGGGGAATGTCACCTGAGGATCACTCCTGTAGGAACGGGAATGTCACTTGAAAGATCACCTGGACATAGGGAATGTCACCTGCAGGATCACTCCTGTGATGTCACCTGGAGGATCACCCCTGAGAACACAAGGATGTCACTTGGAGGATCACCCCATAGGATACAAGAGTGTCACCTGGAGGATCACCCCTGTGGGCCCAGGAATGTCCCCTGGAGGATCACATGGACATGGGGAATGTCACCTGGAGGATCACTCCTGTAGGAACGGGAATGTCACTTGGAGGATCACCCCATAGGACACAAGAGTGTCACCTGGAGGATCACCCCTGAGGACACAAGGATGTCACTTGGAGGATCACCCCATAGGATACAAGAGTGTCACCTGGAGGATCACCCCTGTGGGCCCAGGAATGTCCCCTGGAGGATCACATGGACATGGGGAATGTCACCTGCAGGATCACTCCTGTAGGAACGGGAATGTCACTTGGAGGATCACCCCATAGGACACAAGAGTGTCACCTGCAGGATCACCCCTGAGGACACGGAGATGTCCCCTCCTGAAGGATCACCCCAGAGGACACAGCAATGTCACCTAAAGGACACTTCCACGAGATGTGTGACCCCAACCGAGATCTGCCAGCTCACACGAGCACAGAGGGACCTTCTGGGGACAAAAGGCACAAAACAGGCAAATAAAAATTGTCTGACAAAGCTCTGCTCTCTTCCTCTGTCAATAAAAGCTCTGTTACTGCCTTTTACTGCTTCTTTCCTCCAGGCAAGAGGAGGAGGCTCTTGGTGTGCAGAAACAGGGTAAGGTACAAATCCTAGAGCGCAGAATTTGGGCTGTTTTCAAAAAATTGTCACACCGTTCCTATCTGACTTGTGGTAAGAGATTTCAACCCACGTTCTCCACGGAACAAAAGGAGATTCTGGATGCACAAGCTTGAAACAGCAGTACATTATGAACCTACACATTACAGGCTCGTAGTAATAAATAAATATATGAGTTTATTGAAATTGGGATGCAGAGGGAGCTCGAGACGGGAGAGAAACGAGAAACCAGCACCTGATAAAGCCATGACTAATGGATGAGCACAGCCTCTAGCAGGGATGAACTTTGACTCCCAGCACACGAGCCGTTACGATTTCTGCCTCTGAAGCTGCGCTGCTCATCGCTCAGATTTGTAGCAGGAACAAGAATCAAAAAAAAAAAAAAAAAAGGGAATTCAGCAGCGCTGCTGAGCACTGACAGCAGTGGGAACGTGATGAATCCAGCTTTGGGATGAGCAGAGAATCAGTGAGCCAGAAAAACAGCAAGAGATGTGAAGGGGAGAAATGGGAGCGTGGAAAAGCAGCAGCAGGGACGCTTTAAATTCTTCAGTCAGAGACAGTAATTGAGGGAGGTGAGGGGTTTTTTTTGGGGTAGGACAGGTTTTTGTTCATGTTTGACACCTGCCAAGGGATGGCTTCTCAGCAGGAGTTTGTCCCACAGACATTCCAGGCACCAGGAGTTTGTCCCTCTCAAACCTCTCAAGTGGTAGCAGCAGGAATTAATCACAATTAGCAGATCTCAGAAGAAAAAGAACACCGAAAAAATCCCTCAAAATGAAGCAGATCCTCCCCCCACAAAGGGAAACAGGAGCTGGAGGATCTTCCTGGCTCCCTGGGAGATCACTGGAGCCAATCTCAAGTGATCTTTGAGAGCTGAACTGAAAAAAACCCTGCACCATCTTTTCAGAAATTCATTGAAACAAATCAAAGTCCAGGCGAGAGATCTGTAAGTGTTGGCACCCCTAGCAGCACGCTCAGACTAATTTATGAATAAATCCATGGATTCCAATGGAGGTGAGGGAGGATGAGGACATAGCCAAATTAATTTGACCTTATTAATTAAAAAAACCACCAAGTTCCATCACCCCACCACTCTTTGAGGGTTGTGTGAGAGTGTGGGGAGCTATGCTCATTAATTATGCAGAAAATGCAAAACTATCATCCTCTGAATGAGTTTAAAATAAGGAGAAACCCTTTCAGAATGGGGAGAAATTACTCCCCAAGGCAGCTGAAATTTCTCTTGCAACTTCAAAGGACAATAAATTATTCAAATCACTCGCGCCACTCGCACGCTCTCTCACTCTCTCCCCTTCTCAATTTTATGCTCCTGAGTCAATTAAAGATTTGGAGGACTCAGAGAAACTTTGTTGAATGCTAAACCAGTTGCAGCTCCTTCTATTTATTTTTTTTCCCCCCTCCACTCTCTAAAGCTTTGCTTTTCCTCTCAGCCTCAAAAGGAAACAGAGAGGACTCTGTGCATGGCAGATGAAACGAGCGGCGCCGGTTTCATGTCGGCGGCAGCCAGGACGGGACGCGCTCCGAGGATTCTGCAAAAACCGGGTCAGCCCAAAGCCCCTCCTGTCAATGGTTTCGATCATTCAGCCCAATATCCTCTTCTAAAGGCAAAAAAGAGAAAATCTAAAATATATTTATACTGCTCAGGGATGGGTGATTGCTGCCACATGGCGCTGCCCAAATGCAGAGTGGCTTTTTGGTGATCCTGATGGGCTCACCTAAACCAGGAACTGGATAAAATTCAGAGAATAAAATCAGTTCTATTTATTGCAGGGCCTTCAGGGCCATTCAGGGCAGTCCCACACCCACAATGGACAATGGCTCACGGCTTTTTCACCCTTTCTCACTTTTGTCCATTTGCACATCGGGATTTGCTGAATCCTCCAATTGCAGCTGCAGCCAATGCAGTCAAAAACTCCAACTTGGCTCCCCCCAATTCTCTGTTCTTTCCATCTCCTGGGGCCTGGCCCAGGGAGGTGTCCTTGAGTTTGGGGCTGCAGAGGAATTGTTTTGTGTCAAAATGGGAGAGCAGGAGCTCAGCACTGTCTGTGGAGTCTGGAGTTAAACACTGGAGAATCCCAGGGGTACGGATTCATGGAAACAGAGAAGCTGAAATCCTGAGGCATCAATTGCAGCAGGAGGAGAGCCCAGAGTGGTTGAACCAAACCAAGATTGGGGTGAATTTCATCCGCAAGAGAAGCCTTTGCTCAAAAAAAAAGCAAATCTGAGCAAGCCCAGGAGGGATGGGAAGGTGAAGTCACGGACTGGGGATGCTCCCAACACCCTGGCCCGCAGCCCATCACCCTGGTTACCTCCTCGCACACAGCAGATGGTGGAAAACGTGACTGTTTCCATGAACTTTAACAATCCCCCCCACAAAATTAAAGGCAGCTGCAGCGCTCAGAACATCACAGCTTTCTAAGGTGGGAACTGGGACCAATTATGCTGCAAGAGAACATCCTTGACTGGAGGGGAAGAGTGGCACAGAGTAAATAAAACTGTTCTTGGGAGATTGCGTCTCCCAGGCCAGCGCGAGCCCGGATTCCATCCCACGCACGGAGCAGCGACATTCCTCTGGTCGGGCGTCCTTGAAAAACACTCTGCTCGCCTTCTAAGAATAACAGCGGGCTTGCCAGGCCACAAAAAGGGTGGGAACACCCTCCAAGATTCCCTGCAGTGACCCAGGAGGGTCACGTTGGCCTTGGAAGGACACAGAGGCCGTGCCAAGCTGCTGTGACCTGGGGAGACACCAAAAAAATCCTGTCCTTCTTGGCAGAAAGTGCAAAAATGATTGGGGTGAAAAGGGGGAACAACCGAGGGGAAAAGCCATAAAAAAAAATCAGTCTTGGCTTCCTGGCAAAGCCTGGCCCAAAGGAACAGCCCCATTTTTGGCACCCAGGTACGGCGAGACAGACGTTTCCTCCAGCCCAAGCCCCGCGCAGGTGACATTTTCACACAAGCCGCTTGTTTACACGACAAACAGATGCTCCTTTCCCCTAACTTAACCATCTAATGAAGCTGAGCAGAATGAACCCCTGGCTGGGAGAAGATCCTTCACCGGGAGACACCCGTGGCTGGGTCCCAAGCACGGTGGCTGCTGCTGTCCCCAGGTGCTCCTCAGCACGGATTAATCTGATGAGCATCCGCAGCGTGGGGCACAGCTGGGACCTGCCAAGTGACAGCCCCCTCCTGCCCCCGAGGAAGCTCTTCCAGCAGATGATTTATTTCCTCTCCAGGTCTACAAACTTTCCAATTTGAGTTCTCTCGCTCTCTCTCAAAAAAAAAAAAAAAAAAAAAAAAAAAAAAAGGAAAAGAAAAGAAAAAGAAAAGAGATGCATTACTTGATCCAGCCAGGCAAGGTTTAATTTAATCAGGCACTTAAACAAGGTGACACAGAAGCTTAATTCAGTGTCCTTGAGCGAGACAAAAAGCAGCCCAGAACCCTCAGTAAGAGCAGCCGGGATGGCAGCTGGCACAGGGGGAAGGTGGTGAGGGAAGGGGCAGCTCGGGGACAAGGACGGGGACAGGGAGGGGTGTCCTGGCTGCAACTGGTGCATGAGGAATGGGAGCAACTGGGGAAACTGGGCAGGGAATGGGGATTTGGACAGGGAAAAGGGATATGGGCAGGGAATGGGGATATGGGCAGGGAATGGGGATTTGGACAGGGAAAAGGGAATATGGGCAGGGAAAAGGGATATGGGCAGGAAAAGGGATATGGACAGGGAATTGGGATATGGACAGGGAATGGGGATATGGGCAGGAAAAGGGATCTGAGCAGGGAAAAGGGATCGGGGCAGGAAAAAGGGATTTGAACCTCTCCAAGGGATCTGTGCAGGGAACGGGGATTTCGGCAGGGAATGGGTATCAGGGCAGGGAATGGGAATATGGACAGGGAATGGGGTTATGGGCAGGGAATGGGGATCTGAACCTCTCCAAGGGATCTGAACCTCTTCAAGGAATCTGAACCTCTCCAGGGGATCTGAACCTCTCCAGGACTCAGCTTCTGCCTCCTCCTCCTCCTGCAGACCCCACTCACTGAAGGGACAGTGGGCAATCCCAAGTGAAAACCCCACTGCCCACCCCACTGCACACCTTCTCCACGCTCCCACCTTCAACACACAAATCCTGCTCCCCCTCCAGCCCACTCACCGAGGGGAAAAAGCCTCCTGCAGCATCTCCCTGGTTCCTCAGCCCCCAGCAGGCTCCCTGTCATTTTTGGGGTCTACAACCCAAACTATGGCACAGCTCAGCCTCACCACACTTTGCCACCTTCCCTCTTCGGGATGGTGCTGCTGGATTGGCCCAAATCCACCTCAAACACCTTAAACTGGAGCAGCTTCCCCCATTGAGGAGAGATTTCCCTCCCCCTGATGTCGACTTTGCCACGTCTGTCGGGTGCTCAGATGGATCCTCCTCGATTTTCCCTCCCATCTCAGCTGACAAGGGCTGTCTTGGCCAGCAGCAGATCAAAGCCTGGACCTCCCCAGCTGAAAGCTGTGCAGGAGGGGCTAATCCTGGGATTAGGCGAGGGTTTTTAGGGTGTAGGGATTAGGAGGGTTTTAGGGTGCAGGGATGAGAGTATGGACTGCTCGGAGAGGAGAGAGAGGAGAGGAGAGGAGAGAGGGAGGGGAGGAGGGAGAGGAGAGGAGAGGAGAGGAGAGGAGGAGGAGAGGAGAAGGAGAGGGAGAGGAGAGGAGAGGAGGAGGAGAGGAGAGGGAGAGAGAGGGAGGAGAGGAGAGGAGAGGAGAGGGAGAGGAGAGGAGAGGAGAGAGAGGAGAGGAGAGGAGAGGAGAGGAGAGGAGGAGAGGAGGCAGCTACACCCAGGGATCTGGGATCAGAGAGCCAAACCATGCTGGTCCCCCATCCCACAGCACCTTCCACCCTGCAAACCCTTTTCCACGGCACCAGCTCCCCAAAAAACAGCCTGAATGCACCTGGAGGAGCTCCATTCCCACCCCACCACTCATTTTCCATCCTCTCCCTGAATCCAAACCTCTGCCAGCCCCAGGGATGCTCACAGAGCTCCCCTTCACCTCATGAATGACTGCGTTCTGCAAATTAACCGCGGAGCGAGGGCAATTAAAAGGGAAGAAAGCCGGGGTAATGCATCATAAAAGGGGCTTTATTCTTTTATTTTGTCAATTGCAATTTAGGTTTAATTATTTATGGTGATACTTCAGAGTGCTCTACGCCCGTGATTTACAAAAGGAAGGAAACCTGAGCCGTAAGTAACTGTTCCCCTGCTCTTAAATCTGTGCTGGGGTGGAGAGAGCCCTCTGCGTATGCAAAGTGCCAATTAGCAAAGTGCCATTGTGAAACACAAAGGTTAATCAATGGGAAAAAAAAAAAAAAAAAACCACAGGAAAAACGAGAGCTTGCAGAGGAGAAAAACGGCTGAAAAGGGATTTTTATGGGCGGCTGAGGAGCACTTGGTGGTGACACAGAGAGGTAGGGGCACCTGAGATCTGTCCTTGGCCATGCACAGCACCGGTGACACCAAGGGGACACGCACAGGGAGGGTTTTAGGGTGCTCAGCATTGAGGTTTTATGGCTCAGGCTGGGGGAGTGACCAGGAATCAGCCAGGTCCATCAGAAATTTGGGAATTTTTCCTCTCCCAGGACCCATCCCTGGCCTCATCTGCCTCTGCTGCCTGCTTTCTTCTCAGCTCATGGGGATGCCAGTTCATGGCACTCACACAAACAGCAGCATCCTCACCAAAATGGCAATAATTCCCATTTAACAAAAAAAAAAATCATGGAATTAGTGATTTCCACTTCCATATCTGCCTTTGATCATAGAGAAGAACCAAAAAAAAAAAAAAGTCCACAAGTGAGAAAAGGAAAACAGAAGGCACAAGTTTGTGACACACCTTTCAATTATTGCCCTCCTCGGCTTCCCAAGGAGGAACAGCAGGCAGAGGGTGAGTGTAGAGCTTTGAGTTTTTCATTTAAATGGCAGTTTCCTTTAAATAGAATGCTCCTGCCACAGAAAGATTTAAATCACTGGCTGGGATCAATTAGCCTCGGAAACAAGGGAAGGGTTTTAATGGTCCTTTGATTGCAGAGGCCACGGCTCCTCCAGAGCTGAGCTGGGAGAGGAGATGAGTCCGAGCTCTCCAGATAAAAATTTCACCGAGCTCCTGGTAAAAATGGGAGGGTGAGGCCCCCCAAAAAAACAGAATTTGGGGGGATTCCATCTTCAGCACTCCAGGAGGGGCAGAACCCCACATGCCTGGGGGGCTGCAGGGCTGTGACAGCCCCTGGGGGTGAATTAGGGCAGGAAATGGGGTCAGCAGCGTGGCCAAGTGGAAGCTGGCCAAGGGATTACGGGAATGTGACAGAGCCCAGGGCCATCTGATGGGAGAGGACGTGGTCAGGACCGAGGGGCAGCTCCTGGCAGGGCTCTGCAGCTGCTGCTGCACACAAAGCTGGGCGCTGTTTGTAGGGCTGGGGTGTCCTGATCCCACTCCAAACCCGGGAAATGCCAACTCAGTGCCCATTCATGGCCACCAGGGAGAGAGCAGCAGCCTCCAGAGCTGTTCAAACAGCTGGCACCAGCAGTGTCCCCAAGGGTATGGGGCAGGGAGGGCTGGCACGGTGGGCAGGAGGCGGGACAGCAGCTGGCAACATCTGCACTGTGAGAGCAGCGACCTGAAAAACTCCTGCACGGGCATCTGCAAGAGGGGAAAACAGCACAAACCCTCCCAGTTCAGCATCCAAGGACACTGCAGAGCTACAGGAGAGAGGAATTTGGCTGCAAGCAGCCAGGGTGATGGATTTCAGTGGGTTCAAACCACACCGCTGGCGCATTTTGTGTCTGAGCACCAACCTTTCCTGAGGGCACTTTTCCCCTCCCAAAAAAAATCCCACAGCAGTCAGGCAGCATGGGGAGAGGATTGTGATCCCCCAGATCTGCTGTGATCTCTGAGCAAAGCTTGCCCCAGAGATGATGGGCAGGCAAGGCGCTCGCTGCTCCCCTGGAAAATGAAAATCACGGGAGAGCTGAGCTCACACAGCCTGGATGGTGCACTGAGCACTCAGGCTCTTTGTACACCCAAAATTCAAATGGATCCCCGTTTTCACAGGTACTGCGGGGTCACAGGGGGTGGATCTGCTTACCCAGGGAGGCTGCAGAGCTGCACAACCCCTGAACTTCCCATCTACACCACAAACAGAGCGATTTCTCAAAGAGAAGAGGAGAGAATACTGAAGTAAGGCACCTAGGGGGTATGTAACGATGCTGGAAAATGAGTCGCCATCAGGTGAAGTGAGCTTGTCACGCCTCTGCAATGTCACACATCCAGCAAGGATGACAAAACGCTAGCGAGTAGAGCCTCTTCCAAAGGACGGGCAAGCGAGCAAGACAGGAGGATGACCACTACTTGACTACATAGTACCACAAGACAAGTCGAATCTCAAGGCCAGTAGGAAAGAAAGAACAAAGGCTCGGGCTAGACGAAGGAACAGACGGGCAAGATATCAGCAACAGGGCTGGCGAAAGATCCTCATCCTCACCCTTCGGCAAGTCCCCTACAAAAGGATGATTCCCAGGTAAAAAATCCGGCCCCAAGGCGTGGCACCCTGGAGACGAGCGATAAGGTGTCAAGCGGCGACGGCACTTCTGGCCGGCTCCAGCCCTCTACGATCAGACCTGCAGGGACACAAAGTGTGGACATCGTCTTGCACACGAGATATCCTAGAGATGGGCCAGCAGCCTGCAGATTTGGGAACATGGCCCGGGAGACGATAGAATAGCCCGGTTCAGGATTCTTGGGACACTGGGGGATTAACTTGTCTCACATCATATGGATAGAGTTCACTGATGTGTCGGATTGTGTTGGAAGGAGAGACTAAACCGATGGGTCTCAGCTGTTTAGGGTGTTGGGGGGCACACCGAGACAAAATCGGGGAATAGGTGAACGTCTCCGTTGCAATGGGAGCCAGAGATGACCTTGTGATATGTCACACACGCTCAGTACACTGGGATCCAGGGGTGAACTGAGCAGAGGGCGGACAAGATGCGCCAGAGGAGGCCATAAGGCAAGATTGTGTATGTCCAGTGGACCTATCGTGCGATGGGGAGCAAGCACAGTTCAAGGAGCACTACAGTGCTCGACAAGCAGATGTGGGTCGGGTCCTGCACTTTACTTTTTATAGATCAGCCCAGAGATGTGAATGGAGGGCGAGAACCCCAGTCATCTACTCTATGTCAAACCTACAGGAAAACACTGAGGCGCTGGGCCAATCCCACTAAGAGCCACTGAATTGCATTTTTGTATCGGGGCGGGGTAAATGAAATACGCCCGCAAAAAAAAACACAATGAGATTGAACCGGAACCAAATAAAGTCGGGGGACCTGCCATGTCCTCACGAGACTACATCTAGAGGGACCAGCAAGAGACACTATGGTGGGGATCATGTTAAAAGTAGGGATCAAGTACAGTCAGGTGGAAAACAACACGGTAGGTAAACACAGAGAACGCCACCCTGCGGAAAGCCCAGTACACTGCAGCGGGAAATATGGCCTAAGTTTTCACTATGGACTCACATCCAATAAGTCGATAAGATTCAACTGTGAACGAAAGTCTCGATCAGGGTCCAGCTAATGGGTAATCGCCAGTTGTCTAAGCGAAGAGGTACACAGAACCACTGAGAAATAACCCATCGTCAAGAGGAGTAGGAATGGGACAGGTGCTGCGAATAAACAAATAACAAGGCGCAGAGGCGCATAAACAATTCATTTAAGAGCGACCACATTCGCCATGTGAAAATGCAGAGGGCCCAAATTCCATGGGCCAGGACCATGGTGAGAACCCAATCCAATGCCTGGAGCCCATGGGGACACCATGGACCAAGGCACAGATAACGGAAGCCCAGCTCATGTTCAGGAACAATGCTTGGGGAAACAGGACCACCTGGAAGCACAGTTCCAATGGGTCAGGACCATGCTGGGAGCCCATTCAGGTCAGGACCTTGGTGCAAAGCCAGGACTATCCTGGGAACTCAGCTCCACCAATCAGACCGACGTTGGGTTGATAGTTTCCCACCCGTGGGGGTCTCTCCCTGCCCAGCATGGTCCGGGCAGCGCTGAGCAATGAGGGGGAAGGCTCTTGGACCCCACAGAGTCCCAGGGATCCTTTTGACGGTGATTTGCCCACCAAAGACAGAAGCAAACCGAAATCTCACACGTGAAAAACCCAGAAGGAAGGATGAAAAATCCCTGCCCCGAGAGGGAAATGAACACCAATGTTTTTGGTGGTTCCATTTAGAATCTGTGGATTCAGGGAGGGAATCCTCCCCGTGTGATCCTCCCCCAACCAGCAGACCTGACACACTGGGGTGTCCCAGCACCCCTTTGGCACCGAAAACAACACGCTGGAAAACTCCTAAGGCCCTTCTCCAAATGCTGGGGAGTGTGCTGGCAGCAGATAACCCCTGCAAACTCTGTGGCTAACATTTCCCATCACAGAGGTATTGTGTCAATGAGCACAAAAAACTGGAAGAGAGAACACCTGGGGCAGGTGCATGGCTGGATCCTGAATGGATGGAGAAAAACCCAATGCATCCTCCATGGACATGAGGGAGGTTTTTCTTTCCCGACCAAACTCTGCACAGAGAGCTCTGAAGGCCCCATCCTGCTTGCCTCACCCTTCCAGAACATTCCAGGATGACAATTCGCCAGCTTGAAGCACTAATTCCGGCTCAAACCGATCCTGGCCAGAGCTTGGGAAGGCAACCCAGGGCTTCTGTTCTACAGACCACACACCCCATCTATCTGGTGTCAAATCAATCTCCCCCTCAGTCACAGGGGATAAATCTACCCCAGAAGGGCAGAAACAGAAGGAAAATAGAAAACA
>VKON01000190.1:177861-189997 GCA_009741485.1 Malurus cyaneus samueli | reverse complement strand
GAGCCAAGTTGGAGTTTTTGACTGCATTGGCTGCAGCTGCAATTGGAGGATTCAGCAAATCCCAATGGGCAAATGGACAAAAGTGAGAAAGGGTGAAAAAGCCGTGAGCCATTGTCCATTGTGGCTGTGGGACTGCCCTGAATGGCCCTGAAGGCCCTGCAATAAATGGAACCGATTTTGATTCTCTCAATTCTGTCCAGTTTCTGCTTTAGATAAACCCAGATTTTTTGGCATCAGTGGAACCCAGCCCAGAGCATCACCCAGGGACCCCCCAGCTCTGCCTTCCCCTCCCCTGAAAGGAGCAGAAAAACCAAGATCTGATCACAGAATCTGCTACCTGAAGGCCCTGAAATCAACAGAACTGCTTTGGGTTCTCTCAATTCTGTCCAGTTTCTGGTTTAGGTAAACCCAGATCAGGCATCACCCCAACAACACCTTTGGGATTTACACCACCCCATCCCCAAATCTCGCAGTGGTTGGTGCTGAGCCAGCAGTGGGGTCACAGCAGGGACCCAGGGGTGGGGACAGCATCGCTGCAGGTTTTTGGGAAAGCAACTCCTTCATCAGGCCAGCGAGAGGGATTAATTGACCTTCCAACCTCCCTCCTGCCGGTTCTTTGGGTGGTTTTACAGCCTCCCTGAACGGTTCATTTCTCCTGAGCTGATTCCTGCTGCATCCTGCCCATCTGCCAGCGGTGAGCACCTTGCTTGTGAGAGGGCAAAGCTGCTGTGGGTTCCTGGATGGACCCAGCACAGGGGGTGAGAGAACCCCAAACAACACCTGCTAAAAGAATTTTGACAAGAAGAATCTTAAACCCCTCAACTTTGGAAGGATTTTACCCCAAAAAACAGCCTTGTTTACTGGCCTGAATTAAGGCCAGACCCTGCAGGCGCTCCTGCCTCGGAGGGGTCAGCGTTTCCAGCAACAAGGACACCAATTAAAGCTTTTAACGATGCCAGCCCAGGACCTGGCAGAGCCCTGGGCAGCCTCTGCCCCAAGCTCTCCGTGCGAATAACCCTCTGCCTCGGCTGCCTGAAATATTTATGGCCATGGTGGATCTGCTCTTTCCTTCCTTTACTTCCCCCAAAAAGCCTCCGTGTTCATTCCCTCCCCAAATCGAGTCCCCAGGTTCCTGTCAGTGCTCGGAAGGGAAGGAGCAATCTCCTCCCAGCACCTCCCAGAGCATCAGCAGCCTCCGGAGCAGCCAGGCAAGCTGCCAGGGAGGGATTTTATTTTGTTTTTAAACCCTTTTCTCCCCCCAGCCCAAGCCCAGCCCTTTCCCACTACAGCCTCGGCTCGAGTTCTCTCGTTAATCTAATTGTTCTCCTAATGAAGATCTGCAATTCCTCAAACATTAATTACCAACGGCAGCAGCGGCAGCAGCTGTGGAACAAGAGCTCCCTGTTCCTAATAATACGCTTCACACTTTCGCCTGCCACAGCTCAATTTAGCTTCGCCTGATTTGGCTGGGGGCAGATAAATAAATATTCCAGCTCTGGGGCTCAGCAGACGAACCCAGGGGGAGGCAAAGCTTTCCCCACATTCTGGAGCACCCAGGTCCTCAGCTGGCTTTAAAAATCCCTTTTTTTTTTAATCCCACCTGCAGCTCCAGCTCTGTCCCTGCTGCTGTCGTGGCATTGTCACCATCTGGAAGATTTAGGGGGGTGAAAGGGCTCTGCCACCAGTCAGAGAATGGGCAGGGAGGGACAGGAGCCACATCCCCATCCCTGTGCCAGTAGCCCAGAGCAGTGAAGAACAAGAGGGCAGAAGCAGAGGGACACAGGCAGAGGACGGCTGGGGCAGCAAGAAGAGTCAGGGGTGGAGGAGGAAGGAAATTGAGGGAGGGAGAAGCTCCAGACATGATTGTTTGACTCACAGAAATGGAAAAGAAGGAAGGGGAAGGTTGGTGGGGATGGGGAGACTCCCTTGTACAGGAAGGCGTGGGGGAAGGCTGGGATGTGGGATCACAGGGATGGCAGGGGATGTCCCACACTCCCCAGGACCCTGAGATGACACCAACATGCCCAAGAATTGATCCCTTAAGATTTCAACTTCTCTATTTCCACATCTCTGTAACCCTGGGATTCTCCAGTGTTTAACTCCAGACTCCGCAGATGCAGCTGCCTGAGCTTCCTGCTCTCCCATTTTCACTGTTCCCTGAGCATTCATGGCCCTGCCTAAGCCTAAACAGAACTGCTTTGGATTCTCTCAATTCTTCCAGTTTCTGTTTAGTGAAACCAGATTTTTTGGCATCAGTGGAACCCAGCCCGGAGCATCACCCAGGACCCCCCAGCTCTGCCTTCCCCTCCCCTGAAAGGAGCAGAAAAAAGCCACAAAATCTGCTACCTGAAGGGCCTCAATCAACAGAACTGCTTTGGGTTCTCTCAATTCTGTCCAGTTTCTGCTTTAGGTAAATCATCAGAGTAAGATAAGGCAGGCGAACCATGAGTGGCTTTGGCTACAGCTCTGGAGTTGAAGGAAAACCAAGCACACAGGAGCTGAGCCAAACCCCTCTGTGATTTTAGAATTTTAGGGGGGCAGCTGATCTCTCCCACACCCCTGATCCACGACACAGAAATGGAAAAACACCGCTGGTGCTCCCTGAGGTCACCCCTTTCCCATCCATCAGCACCTCCAGCCCGAGGGCACACGGGGAAAGTGGAGAGGGAGCCGTGCCCAGCCCGGGCAGAGCTGCCAGCCGGGTTCCACCCTACAAAAGAGGCAGAAAACCACGGGTCAGGAGCGGCAGCTGGAACCAGAGGAGCCAGGGAAGGCAGCGACGGCCCCGCTCGCCAAAAAACACACAAGGGGAACAAAACAGAGCGCCAGGCACAAAAATAAAAAATAAAAAAAAAAGCCCACAAGAGTTTTCAATGACAAAAGCAAACAAATAGATTTGTGAATAAATATTGATTTGACAGGAAGTGAGACAAGGGCTTCCAAAAACACTCGCTGGCAGAGGGACCCGCTGCCAGCACAATGAGAGGCCGTCATCGTTTCCTGGGTGCTTCTTCAGCTGCTTCAACAGGATTTTGGGTTGTGGGGTTTTTTTGGTCTCCTCTGTGCCTGGAAAATCTTGATGAGATGTTGAGAAATCCCAATGAATAAATGCACACACTGAGGAGACTGTGCTGGGCAAAGGAGCAGCACAGCAAAAGCAAAAAACCCCACTGTTCACCCTAATTCCTGTCCAGAGGTGAGGAATTGTCCATTGGAATGCTCTCCAGGAATGAATCAGGGATGGAGGAGGACCCTACAAGGCTCGGTTTGGTCTAAAGCAGTTAAAGATTCCTTCAGCCAAAGCTCAGGGCTGAGTCAGAGCCCGAGTTGGAGGTGAGGAGATGCTGCTCCACTCTCTTTTTTCTGACCACAACCACATCTGCACACACCCTGCTCCTCCCCAGACACACCCACGGGCCTTTCATCCCGGGAAAACCCCCAAAGCACAGGTGCTTTGCAAAAATCCATTAATGTGCCCACACGGGGAATTTCAAACCTCGGTTCCCACTACAAAGCAGGCGAGTCCGGGGGATGCAGGAGGGAGAGGTGGGCACCGGTTTGATCCTAAATCCTAAACCTAAAGCAGAGTCTGGACAGAATTGAGAGAATCCAAAGCAGTTCTGTTTATGGCAGGGCCTTCAGGTACCAGATTCTGTGATCAGATCTTGGTTTTTCTGCTCCTTTCAGGGGAGGGGAAGGCAGAGCTGGGGGGTCCCTGGGTGATGCTCCGGGCTGGGTTCCACTGATGCCAAAAAATCTGGGTTTACCTAAACCAGAAACTGGAGAGAATTGAGAGAATCCAAAGCAGTTCTGTTATTGCAGGGCCTTCAGGGCCATTCAGGGCAGTCCCACACCCACAATGGACAATGGCTCACGGGTTTTTCACCCTTTCTCACTTTTGTCCATTTGCACAAAATTGGGGCTGAATCCTCCAATTGCAGCTGCAGCCAATGCAGTCAAAAACTCCAACTTGGCTCCCCCCAATTCTCTGTTCTTTCCATCTCTTGGGGCCTGGCCCAGGGAGGTGTCCTTGAGTTTGGGGCTGCAGAGGAATTGTTTTGTGTAAAAATGGGAGAGCAGGAGCTCAGCACTGTCTGTGCAGTCTGGAGTTAAACACTGGAGAATCCCAGGGTTACAGAGAGATGGAAATAGAGAAGGTAAAATCTTCAGGCATCACCAGCATCGCTCTCATTTGGTGGTTTCTCACTCAGTCCCAGCCTTGCTCTGCTCATGGAATCCAACAGAGGGATGAAGGTGGAGGATTCCACCTCATTCCCACCCAGATTCACCATTCCAGGGCATTTCAGGTCATTGCAGGGTCAAACCCCGGCCAAGGCAGAGGCGCCGCACCCCAAATCTCCCCAAGCCACACACCCGATTTCGGGGTGACCACCCCAGCAAGGATCCTCACATCTCCAAAAAAAAATCATTTCCTTTGTTCAGCTCCCTCCCAGCACCGAAATCCCGGCGCCGTGAGGGGCCGGTGACGCCGCTCGAAGCTTTTCCTGCTCATTTCGTTTTCAATGAGTGAATTAGCAGGCAGCCAGCTGACTTGAACATCCCCTTATCTCTGCACCGAGCTGGCTGCCGAGGATTTGCATAATTTTAATCTTTCCCACCAATGAGCATGAAAAAATTAGTTTTCCACTATTTTATCTCCTATTTGTGTTCAATAAACAGAGCTGGGCGGCTTTGCTCCGTGTATTTATAGCGGGAGGAAGATGAGGGAGGGGGAAAATCCTCATTGCTGGCCAGGTGGAGGGTTAAACCAGAGGAGAGAGGCTGGGGGAAAGCTCTGTAAAACTGCTCCACAAACTGCAGCTGGAGGTGGATTTGGAGCCCAAATTTCCTCACTTGTTTTCTCCAGAGTCCCCCTCCTATCTCCCAGCTCCAGCTGTCAGCCTTCCCCCCATCACTGAGAACTTTGCTGGATTTGCCCCAAACTCATCACTCCAGATCCCAAAAAACATCAGGACTCGAGGGATGGGGTGGGGAAGTGCTCGAAAAATGAGGTCCCACCTGGAGAAATCTCCTTGCGTAATCGAGGGAACCATGAAAATGTGGGGACACAGAAAATTATCAACCCAGAGCTTCAGGGGGTTTTAATTTAACACTTTAAAAGAAAAGCACACCCCAAATATTGAGCTTGTCTGCATTAAAATAAAGCATTTTAAAATGGTCCTGCTTCACCCTTTTTGCTGCAGAATGTAATTTTGGGAAGCATACAGAGGGAAAAAATGGATGCTGAGGCCCCCACATTGGGCATTTCTGGATTACAGGTGGAAACCAAGGAAAAAGGAAAATCAGAGGAAACTGAGGTTCTCCTTTCAGGTTCCCCACTCATGAGAAGAGTGAAAAAAAAAACTTTTTAAATGTCTTTCCTCCCCACAGAGCCAAGTGCAGGGCAGGGAGCACATCTCCACCACCTCCAGGAAACATGGACTTCACCCAGCTGTCACAAAATATGGAATACATAAAATTTTCTTAAGCAAAAATGCTCTTTGATGTTTGATCTTTGGATACTTTCAAACTAATCTGCAAAAAGGGAGGTTTAATCCACGAAACAGAGTAGCAAACAAGCTTTAAGTGATAACCAGGTGTTAAAAAAATAAATTACTTGTTGGTAGGATTGCTTTGTTGAGGTTTTAGGGCTGGACATGAGCTCAGAGCTGAGGGGAGGTTACCAAAGCTCGGGAAGGAGGATTCACCACCGATAATGGACATAAAAAAGGCAGGATTTACAGGTCACAAGGACATCTGGCAGCGCTCCCAAGATGAGGAAGAAATTAATAAAGCCAACTCAGCACTTGTGAGCAGGTAAAAGGTGATTCCAGCAGGGGCAGATTGCCATCATGATTTTTGGGAGGACCCAAGGACGGGTTTGTCCCAAAAAATGCAGGGATTAATGGCAGTGGGGTAACTCACAGGACTGGTCCCCACCTTTATGGGGTTGAGGGTCACCCAAAAGTGCCATGGAGAGGATGGGGTGTCAAACTTGGGGTGTCCAACGTGGGGTGGGGTGGGTGAAATATTGGGGGCAACAATCAGGGCCCATTCCTCCCTCTTCCCACCATCCCAAACTCCACACGGCCTCTCCCAGCTCATCTTGCACCCAGAGGTGCAATTACCTTCCGTGAGTTCTCTATTTATGCTCCAGGAACTCTGTAATTTCCTAGACCAGAAACATAATTAAAGAGTCGGAGCGCCCTGAAACGGAGCCCTCTCTGCTGCCACCACTCTTATCTCCTCTAAAAATACCCCAGCACGGCAGCCCTGTGCCAGGACCAGCTCAGCTCCCACATGGGATGAGTGCCCTGCCAGGGGGATGCACCCAAATATTCCCATTTTGGCCCAGGAAAGGGTTGCCCTGACAGGAGGCAGCTTTGCTGCCATCAGAGGTCACCCGTGCAAGGCGAGGTTAATTCAGATTTAACTTCCAGCGAGGTTTATCTCACCAATTTCAAAGCCTCGGGCAGACGGACTAATTGAGAATTAAGAGGACTTTGATGATCGCTGCTCTTCCCAGCAGGACCAAGCTGGGGTTGCACCCAGTTTATTCCAAAACAAATCCAGTCCTCCAGACGAGATGGAAAGGCACAGGGGAAGAGAAACTCGCATAGGGGAATATCAGATCCCAAAGATGCTGGGTTTTCCCTGGAAAACAAGAATTCAGGCTGTGGCTGCAGCCTGGCCCCAGGAGGATTTGAGGATTTAGGAACTTTTCCAAGCAGGGCATTTCCCTGGAGCAGGAGGAGGTGCTGATGCCACAGGTCTTGGACAACACTTGAGCCTGGAGACATGGGAGACGCAGGAAATGTGGCAGGGAGAGCCAGGAGATGTGGGAGATGCTGGAGATGGGAAATCCAGGAGATGTGGGAAATGCAGGAGATGGGGAAGATGTCGGAGATACAGGAGATGGGGAGAATGCTGGAGATGCAGGAGGTGGGAGATGCAGGAAATGTGAGAGATGCAGGAGATGGGGGAGATGTGAGAGATACAGGAGATGGGGAAGATATGGGAGATGCTGGGGATGGGAGAGATGTGGGAAATGCTGAAGATGGGGAAGATGTCAGAGATTCAGGAGATGGGGGAGATGTGAGAAATGTGGGAAATGCAGGAAATGCTGGAGATGGGGAAGATGTGGGAGACAGGAAAGATGGGGGAGATGCCGGAGATGGGAGAGATGTGAGAGATGGGGAAGATGAAGGAGATTCAGGAGATGGTGGAGATGTTGGAGATGCAGGAGATGGTGGAGATGTGGGACCTGGGAGCTGCAGGAGATGCAGGACATGGGGGAGCCAGGAGATGCAGTCGATGAAGGAGATGGGAGAGATGTGGGAGATGCTGGAGATGGGGAAGATGTCGGAGATACGGGAGATGCAGGATATGTGGGAGATGGGGAAGATGGGAAGTGCAGAGATGTGGAGTAGGGAGAGATGTGGGACCTGGAGCTGCAGAAATGCAACATGGGGACCGGGAGATGCAGTTGATGCAGGAGATGAGGAAGATTGAGCTGGGAGATGGAGCCAGGAGCTGCAGGAGATGGTGAGAGCGAGATGCGTTGGATGCAGGAGATGCAGGAGATGGGGAAGATGTGAGAGATGGGGAAGATGGAGGAGATGAAGCAGAGATGTGGAGATGTGGGACCTGGGAGCTGCGGGAGATGCAGCACATGGGAGCCGGGAGATGCAGTTGATGGGAGGCAGGAGATGGGGGAGTGGGAAGATTGAGCCGGGAGATGGAGCCAGGAGATGCAGTTGATGCAGGAGATGCGGGAGATTGAGCTGGGAGATGGAGCCGGGAGCTGCAGGAGATGCAGGAGCTGGGAGATGCAATTGATGCAGTTGATGCAGGAGACGGAGCCGGGAGCCGTGGGAAGCGCATCCCGGGCGGGCAGCCCCCTGTGCCGCCGGCTGCTGCGTCTGCCCACTCTGCTCCACTCTGCTCCACTCTGCTCCTCTCTGCTCCACTCCAACCCCTCCCCTGACTCCCCCAGCCCAAGCAGCTGCTCTGGGTCCCATCCAGCCCTCACCAATCCCTTGGCTCCACTCCCTTCCATCTCCCGTTCTCCTCATCTCCTTCCTGCAGCCAGGATCACATCCCCCGGGGAAAGAGCGGGGTCCCGCAGCTGCTGCTGCATGGAGAGGAGGAGGAACGAGAACAACAACGTGGAAAAAAAAAAAAAAAAAAGAGAAGAGCAAAAACCAACTCTGAAACAGCCCTGGGGGAGAGCCGCTCGCCCAGACTTGCTGTAATTACACTCCTACTATTGAGCACAAAGCTCTTGGCTTGGCCCTCTCATAAAGCTGGAAGAAGGAAGGTGAAAGGAGTATTTAAAAAAAAAAAAAAATATCCCAAAGGGTCAAAACAACCTTTTAAGTCGTCAACTAGCAAGTTCAAACAGGACTGCAAGTACTGCTTTCCATAGCTTCCAGGGAGAGACATCCAGGCCAGTCATCTGAGCTCAAGTTCTACAGGTCTTTACAGTTTTTTTGACAGCCACTTGCAACCTTTGCAAACGGCTCCAAACCTGTGCAAATCCCCAAGGAAAACACTGATTTTAGAGCCCTGCTCCCTGCAAAAGCAGGGCTGGCACGGGTCTAGGTGTGAGATCGTTTGAGCATTGCCCAGCAGCCAAAAAATCGAGGTAAAAGTATCGGCACTCCACGCCAAAACCACTTCCCGGCGGGAGCACCGGCCTGGACACCGTGCTCAGGCACGAGAAACGGAGCTGCTGAGCTCCAGCCCCACCTCCATCCATCCCCCCACATCCTTGGGCAAACCCTGAAACCTTCCAGAGCATCATTTCCCACATCCTGCCCCGTAATTACGCCCTTCATCACCCGTTCCCACTCCCCACTAACATATGCCTCATGGTGATACCGACAGTAGGAAGAAAGTTGGACCATTCCCTGCTCCCTGGCACCTTTGTTTCAGCCAAACCAGTGCAAATCCCCAAGAAAAATGTTGATTTTAGAGCCCTGCTCCCTGCAAAACCATGGCTGGCACCATTTTTTCATTTGAGCATCGCCCGGTAGCCAAGGTGCAGATGGAGATCCCATGAGCCAGGCAGCGAAGGAAAAGCCAAAGGACCCCACAAATTCTGCCTTCGCTTGTTGATTCACATGAAAACCCAAATTTGCTGCGATTTAACCTTCTCCTGAGCCTGCTCAGCCTGTGCACGGCCTCCAAGTGACCGGCGAGCACCTGGAGGAGAACAAAAGCAGTGTCCACAGAGCTCCTGGTGCTTTTTTTGTGGTAAATTCACAGCCCTTGGCATCGTGTGCCAGCTCTGCACGTCATTCACGTCACCTCAACGCTGCTGCTGCTGAAACCAGTGGCAAAAAATCTCCTAAAAACTCACTTTTGTAGCTCAAAGTGTTGGTTGTTGGCATGGTCCTCATCACCGGCCTTGGGGATGTCCCAATGGGGTCCAGCACAGAGGGGGATGAAGGATGCTCTTTTTCCTTTGAATTTGAGGGTATTTCACACACCCCAGAGCAACATTTCCCAGTCAGGATTTACCTGAAGAAGGACCAGAGGGGTTTGGAGGTGCCTTAGAGAGCCCCAGCAGTGCTGAGCCCCTGCTCTGTCCCTTCAAAGGAGTCACTGCTCTGGTTTAAAGGCTGGGATGGGTTTAAACCTGGCTTTTCCAGGTCTGTCCTGGGTGCATCTGTAGGGACACATTCATGGCAAAGCTGATTTTCAGATCCTGGAGCAATCAGAGAAAGGGTTTGATGAGGACTTCGCTGTGTTTGCTTTCCTTGATTTTCTTTTCGGTTTCTTGCACAATGTTTACGTGGGGAACAAAAAAGGTGTCTGAGGCAGCAGCTTAAAAAACACAAGCATTTCTGTAAATCCTCCTCCCACTTCCAAGATTGTATCAACAAAAGAAAGGAGGAGGCAGGAAAAAAAAAAAAAAAAAAAAAAAATTTTAAATCAGCCACTCCCGAACTAAAGAACCTGTGCACCACCAGAGTGGGAAATTCTTCATTTAGGAACCCAAATCCAAGCCAGGAATTCCACACACAGCATTTGTGGGGCAGGGTATCTGCTCCACACCGAGGGTTTTGCCCCACTCGCAGCAGCCTGAAACAAATTCCAATGCCAAGGTCGATGTAACACCTACAGACCTCCCTCTCCATCCTCCAAAGCAACAAAAAAAAAATTAAAAACCAACCTGACCAGAGAGGCAGCCCAGGGAGCTGCTCAGCTGATGCTGCAAGCGACAGCCAAGTCCAAGGGACAATCAAATTTTAGATTATGATGGGGAAAAGAGCCACACACACACGAGCACAAATCGTAAATAAAATGGGAATAAATCCCATGGAGACGGTGACAGCAGCCTACAAACAAATTGCCTTTTACAAGTAAATAGCATTACACCAGGGTTTATGGGCCTCGCTGAGATGGGCACGGGGAGTTCTGTGGTGGCAGCCATCGGGCAAAAGGCAAATCCGTGAGGAATTTATTAATATAAATAGATAATAAATAAATAATAAATAAAAATAAAAAAAAAAAATCAATAATAATAAAGAAATAATGAAGAAATAATAATAAAGAAATAATAAATAATAAATAATAAAAAAATAAATAAATTGCATGGTTCTGCTCCCCAGCAGCAGGGTGAGGTGGGAAGAGGAAAGGAGCACAATCCAACACTCCCAGGTAGTGGGAAGCACTGCTGGACAGGGGCATTTTCCATCAAATATTGTGCCAAAGTGTCCTGTAAACCCATGTGGATCAGATTCCCACTCACCCCTTCCACGATGAATGGACTCCCCAAATCATTGTGCCTCAGTTTCCTCCGAGCTCCATGAACAGAGGATGCTGGAGAGTGTTTAACACCACCAAGCATCTAATTCATGAGGATGTTTAAGAGCCTTAAAGATTTCTGAAGCCATAGGAAGGCATTAATTTAAATATCCAGTGGCACGGAACATAATGCCAGGCAGATCTCCTTCCATTCTTTCACAAGAGCTTAATAATCCTCAAAATAGTTTCTTTGTTAATGCTCCTGTTGTGTATTTTATTAGGGCTTTTTAAACTGTAAAGTAAGGTAAACACTCCACATTTCTCTAACACCTACCAGAGAGCTTCTCAAGAAGAATTATTTCATCTTCACAAACACCCGTGCCAGAGGAGGGGGGGGACCAGTCCTATTCCCAATTGATGAAAAAACGGCTTTTTTCCCATTTTTTTTCTTTCATCCAGGATGCTCCGAGCAGCAAAACGCAGCTCCTCCCCCGGATTTCATCACCAGTCATTGTCTCCTCTCAGCACAGATCCGCCGATTATCGCCAACAAAAGGAGCAGCAGCTCCCCGTGGCTCTGCGGGATGCACCGTGCTGGCAGAGCAAGGAGATTTTATTTATTGCCATTTTTTTGTTGCAATTTATAAATAAATAATAAATAAAAAAAGTGATTTCTTATTTGCGATAAAAATCGTGATTTGTTTATTTTTTAAAGCATGGAAACCCCTGTTAAAAGCTGCCCAGACCCAAGGAGACACGGTGCAGGTGTCCTTCTCCTCCTCCTGAACCTGAACCCAAGAATTTGTGCATCATGAAAGTTTGGAAATCCTTCATTTATGAACCTGAATCTAAGACAGGAATTTCACACACAGATTTTGTGGTCTGCTCCAAGCTGAGAGCTGCTCAGTCAACCACACCCTGGGACTGGTGGAGTCCATGGAGTTCTGACCATGCTACTGCACTCGTGATCACCATCTCAAAAATGCAGGATGGAATCACAGAATTGTGGAATATCCTGAGCTAGAAGGGATCCCCAAAAATCACCGAGTTCAACCGCAAAAATCACAGAGTTCAACCCCAAAAATACCACCCTGTGAATCTCTGGGGTATGGTTCCTGCTGCTCTGACCATGCCATAGCACTCATGATCACCATCTCAAAAATGCAGGATGAAATCACAGAATTGTGGCATATCCTGAGCTGGAAGGGATCCCCAAAAATCACCGAGTTCAACCCCAAAAATCCCATCCTGTGCATCTCTGGGGTACGGTTCCTGCTGCTCTGACTGAGCCACTGCACTCGTGATCACCAGCTCAAAAATGCAGGATGGAATCACAGAATTGTGGAATTGTCCTGAGCTGGAAGGGATCCCCAAAATCTACT